>VOMN01005340.1:0-54006 GCA_014899125.1 Orchestia grillus | reverse complement strand
TTGAAAATGGGTTTCCTTTTTTCTGGGACACCCCGTATACAAGCACGTAAGTCGAGACATTCCACATCTTTTCGTAAAAATTCCTAGACAATGGATTTAAAAACTGAAGGTTGAAATAAAGTAAGTGTAACTGGAATGTATTATGCACCTATGTACATGAGCAAAACTTTTTCACAGGAAAAAACTAATGCTTTATCCTCATTGAGAACATCTTGGAAATTTGACCAATTCTTTCAAAGCGTCACGTCAGCAAGATTCAGAGATGGATGACCCCCTCCAGTTCAAACCTTTTGAGTTATACGAGTAAAAAAAATTTTAACCCCATAATTCAAGTCATTGCAATTCTTCCAAATTTCTGAACATAAAACTCAAAAGTCAAAATGCTGTAATAATTCTGGAACGCTGTTGTACAGGGCATGCAATTACAGAAACATTGAACACATGAAAGAGAGCACTTCAAACGTTGAGTATTTTTACAATTGAAAAATTGATTTGCGTTTACTATGGGGTGAAAATAGTTACCACCATAAGCAAGCCATACTAGGCAATAACAGGCACGAAAATTTAAAGTCGCTTTTGATGTTAACCATAAAATAAAGTCTAGCATAACACATTGTTCTGCTAGAATATTGTACATTGTTGGCAAACGGTCGTAACTGATATATCTTACAACGTAACTTGGAAGACCAATTTACAATGGATGTTAATAAGATTTTTCGACGGTGCATACTAAGATGCGCTACGTTTCACGCTCAAAGTTAAGTTTAACGTTAATTCTAAAAAAACAATGCCGGAACATAGCTCGATGCCTTTAGTGAGCGCAATTAATATATTTCTACTCCTCATACAGCCACAAACAGAGGTAACCGTTAAGAGAGGATTGGTCATTCTTTTATTAAGAAACAAGTATTGATTATTAGTTAGTTTAAAACTCTCTATTCATATGGAATGTGATTCAAAGACAGTGAAGAGATGAAGGAACCATCTAGTTTGGAGTGAAGAAAACGAGGAACCCATGCACAGATGGGTTCCCACATCGGATTCCCTACGCATAGAATCAGTGAGTTGAAGAGGAAAAATAGACTAAAAATGTAGCAAAAAAGGTACGAAAATTAAAGAAGCAAAACTGGCACGAATGATAGAAGCCCCAAGGGCTTTCTATAGTTGAAGTACTCCCCTGGTGTCGCCAGCCCCCGCAGCATGCGATAGACAAACCTAACTAACCTAACCCTGCTGTATTGCCTATCCTGTGCCCCCTGAGGGGTGATTCAGAAACAGTGAAATTTTAAGAGTTATTTCGTTATGCAATCGCATCACTATATTGAGACTGGTTGAAAAGGGTTCAACAATTCATCAAGAATATTTACCTCTTTTAGGTAAAAATTCACCTCTTCGTCGGCGTGGACGAAGCTTTCCGGACCCAACGTGGATCTTTCGTTTACTCATGCCACATCAGAATGGTGAAGTCTTCTTTGGTGTCCATACTTCTTAAGGGAAAACACAAGATATGGACGAGACCAGGCCCTCCTCACAGCAATGGCAATATTGCATTGGTTTACACACATTTTTAATCCTTGAGTTTGCATCAAGTATCGCATCTTTAAGAAACATTTTTTACTTAGTGTTTCGCTTGTTATCCACCTCTACCTTAATTTACCTCTAATAATTTTCTTTTGCTTGACACTCATTACTTCCTAACAAATTACTCAACATTTTCTCGATAATCTATAACTATCTACGTATATTCCCATATGTGAGGCAGTAAGAATGAACGACTGAAAACCACCGGAAAATTGAGAGACAAAAACCACTATCATACATTATGATGTACGCCGTTCATGAAAATTATAAAAAAGAACTTATTGTACATCAGGGTTAAAAACACTCAAAATAGCAGATGGCTTACTTATGGCCCAAAAACTACATCTCGTGTTATGCAGACGAAGTTTCCTCAAGATGTGAGAGTCCTCAGATGTGCCTCAAGTGAGATATGATGCCTCATTTTTTTCAAAGAGGCTCAATTCAGATGGCAATGAGAGTCGCTAAGCACTGTAGTTGAGCCCGGGATAATAAGGGTTGCCAATGATAGACCATATTTTTAGCAGCAGGATTTGGTTTCTCGCTACATCTCTGAGAAAACTCAGAAACGGCCGTCGGAGAGTTATTACGACTTCAACAAAGATATGTTTGGCCTCCTAACTTCCTATCTCTGAATCACAAAAGCTTGGCTAATCGAAGAATCTTGGCAGTTTTGAGACCCTTTCAAAGAAAACTGTAAAATCAGCTTGCTCCAGGTTCCGAAGACAGATCGAGGATGCGATCAAAGCAAATCCTGTTTTTTTCGAGTGAAATCCGTTGATATTATTCAAATATCTGACCCTGAAAAATTTAATCTCAATACATTTATCTTGACGTTGCGCAGCATCTTTTATTTTTCAGTAAAAAACAGTGAAATTTACCCCGAATACCTTGCGTATACCTTTACGCTACAATACATAATGCCATAAATGTACAAAAAATACACATTTTTTAATATAGCTTAGAACAATTGAGCATACTGGATATTAAGAGCAAATTAGATAATTTATGAGCGTAGCTGTTCTTGAAAGAAATAAGTCGTGGCCCGAACGTTGGTGGGCAGAGCTGAGGAAAGGAGACACGGTTTAATGCAACGCATTTGCTTAATTAGGCGATCCAGGAGCAGTGAGTGATCGATGGGGGTGCGTGACACGCGCGCCACTAACAGACGCGCGGATACCCCAGCCCAACTACCAAGGCCCTCACACGTGCTCCGAGGTCACTCCATGCATCAGCACCGAGGTAACACAAAAGCTCCTTAATTGAAAACAGAATTCGCTCCCCAGTGAGGGGATGAAGTAACGTTGTGACTTCTTTTTTGAACGCACTGAACCTCGCGTCCAGGGTGTAATTTGAGTGTAATTAATTCTTTGCTTATGGTAAAAAATTTAAGAAATGAGCCCACAAATGCCGAGAAATTAAAATTAACAGTTAATCGTAGGCCTTTTCATCTCAAATGACCAAGCGATCTCCCTTCCTTTTAATAATTAGGCACAAAAATGTAAGCCCCTTGGCCTGAGCTCAGTTCCTAAAATTACATCCCGCTCACGTCCTACACCATTGTGCCAGCGCACCGCAAATCTTATTACACAAACATGAATTCGAGCATAAATTTAGACAGTGATAAATAATAAAATAATCGACTCAAGTCTAACACGAGCTGTTCAGTTGAGTATTGAATTTTAAAAGTAATCACATCCTGAGCTATTCTGCCACTCAGTTCAACATGGAACTGAAACCGCAAGGCTTATTTATATCTTTGCATTAAAGTAATCTCATAAGGGAAAACAGGACTCGAAAAGTTTGTCCTCAATTTGAAAATACACATTGACAGAAACTCAAGGAAGACCATGAGCATGAGTGTTGAGATAAATCAGCAGCACACCTGAGGTAGGTGCACAGCACTCTACCGGAGGCAAGGTCTCGTCTACGCTCACTGGCCCGCAGTGACGGAGGAAATCGTGCCTCTTCGTTAGCGGCAACCGAGTCTGTCGGACGCCATTAATTATGCTATGCATTCTTAATGAGAACCTAAAAACTTATTCGAGCAACAGCGGCCGATTTGATCTCCAGGCTGTCAGCCACCTGACTCCAGGGCATGACATGACATTAAAATGCGTTGAGAAATAATTAAAATCCTGGTCTGCGAGGAATGACTATTCTTGATGATTGAACTTCATCAAGACTTCTTAAAAAACAACGATAAAGCGTAAACATGCAAAATACACGCATAAATAAAAAACATGAATATAAATAATGGCAGATTAATAGGCACAGAGGCCAGATCGGACAATTACAAAGAGCCCCGTTAATTACGGTACCAAGAGAACAGGCCTCCGAAGTTCTACCTACAACAATACTGTACAAAAGAAGATATAGCCAAGAGTACGCACGACAGGCCGCGTGAGTTTTCCCACAAAATGAAAGAGGTTGAGAGGGCAGCAAACTAGAGAGTGAGGGACAGCTCATTCCGCCTACACGCATAGACGGCAACCTCTTGCCAGGGCTGCACGCGAGCTCCCCAGCCGCACTATGAAGTCATCACGTTATCCCCAACTTCGCCGTCGCCACACAAAATTCCAGGTGATGGATCATGCATGGTCTCAGGACAAACAAATCGTTACTTCCAGAATTTGCGGTCATAGTGAATGAAGCTCCAAGATATGGAGTATAAGTTTTTGGAATCCACATGAAAAACACACTCCACTATCGTAATCTTTCGTGCGTCCTTCGCAGGTACAAAAATATCATTCTGTACTTTTCATGAATAATTTTCAGGTCGACGAAATTAAAAACAACCTTGATCTTGACCTCCAATAAGTTGAATAATTTTTCATAATAAAATGCCCATGAAAATAGTGGTGATATTTTTGTGCGTAAGTAAAAATCTTCACTTAGCGCACGTATAAAATGATATAAATATTCGGCACATTTCTAGTTTGGTGGTTGTTTATAAATTAAAACAAAGTTCATTAAATGAAAGTAATCTCATCTCTTTCGTTGATGACAGCACAAAATGAAGACAGAAGACCTTGGGGAGCGCAAGAAAGAGGAACATAAAAGCTCGAGCATTATAAGCGTACAGATTACAAAACAGGACAGTACACATATAGGACTGGAATTAGAATTTGGTTAAGTTTAGTCAACGAACTTTGAAAGGAACTCACATGCACGCGATACCTGTTACGCAACAGATGTGTACATTTTACAACGAATTAAAACATTGTACAGTACGATGACGCCATCTATATCTGGTGTAATAGAGGCACTCGAAATGAATCAAAATTACCACTGCTATAATTATCACAAAGAAAATGAAAAATCACCAGAACATCCGCGGCTCTGCACTAATGCTACATCGAACTTCACCAAGCGCGCAAAAGTCGCACTTTTCCTGACCGCGACGTCAAACGAACATATGATGAGTAAAACATTCCAGAAACGGGCGGCAATCGACAGACGCGATCAACAACCGAGTTTATCAAGAACTTTTGTGTTTGTTTGCTAACTCGTAGGGGCAGAGTGGGATAACTACAAGCAACTACGAACAGCAGAGCAAGGATAAAACCGTGGCCTAAAAATTCCAGTCAATGTCGGTAACCTATAAGAAATATAGTCAAAAGCAAGTACTTTGAAATAAAAAATGAAGCATTGTATACTCGTAAATTAACATGGTGAGAAGGAAGATTGAAGAAACGCACAGGAATGTGTTCAGGAGGAAGACATTCCTCAGCAGTAAGATACGAAGAGCTAAAAAATAATTAAGTGTAGATCCCAAGGAAATCTTAAATATGATATCAAATGCTTAAAAATTTCCATGCTCTCGAAGGAAAAACGGTTCGAAAGAACGTGAAAAGCTTCGATGATTCAATTATGTTTGAGAAAAAATGAAACGCTTTAGATGAAAATAGAAGGATAAACCGTTGAAATAGTTATCACAAACACAGCAACACAATGCCCAATAAAACCACCACACGCAGACGCTAAGCTATTCAAAAGTAGCCCGGCTAAAAGATGGGAGACCGGTAAACGTTGTGAATGGTTAGCAAAGGGCAGGCAGTGATCACATTGAGGTGCTCAGCAAGGAGGGTATGGTCGACATGAATGTGGTGAAGTGTTGGCGAGGAAGCGATCGAAGAGGAGAGGTCAGGAAGCAGCGGGTCACATCGATATAAGGAGCAGGCACGAAACGCGTACAGGGAGCAGCGCTGCTGGTCGCCGCCCTCTGCAGGCGCTGCCTGGTCCCACTCTACTTCCTCAGTAACTGCTGAATTATCCTCACTGGAGTAAATGCAGGACTTCTTACAATGACACGTCTCTTATACGCTGGAAAAATTTAGCACGTCACTCCATGCGACGAGCTTTAATCATGCGCGAATAAAATGGCTTTTTCTGAAGCACTTTTTGGAAACGTGGAATGAATCCAAGAAAATATTCATCACTCAATATTCGCTTCCGCTCGTGAACTTGGCATGAAGAACAATTAAACCCAATGTGACATGCGTTGTCAATTGACAGAACGAGTTGCTCGAAAATATTCCAATGTACACTAATTGACACATAACGAGTTTTCAAACACATTCTAATTTCTATCAATGAAAATAAAAATGAAAATGCACTGACGACATTTGCAATATTGAAGAAATACCAGTACCAGCCTCTAAAATTAAATAAAAATCCCTAAGCGTCGGTCAAAATAGGTAAAATATGTTACGACCCATCGCCATATTCCCAAAAGGGCATCGCAAAGGTGAGCGAAATAGAGATAGATCGATCTCCAAAGTAATTTTCTTGATAGGAATGCAAAAAAAGTAAATCACTGTTTCATTACGAATAAAGTTTTTTTACTTTCACAGTTCTAACACAGAATAGATTTACATTTACAAAAATGAGGTCTCAGAATGTGCCACATTAGTAACAGTTAATATTTTCCATCAGGAAATATCATAATAAAAACTCACACGTGTAGTGTGAGAGGTCAAATGAATCACATTTAACAGGTCATGCATCACATTGTCAATACGCATCAATAAGTGTCAGAGTGAAAAAAAAAATTCAAATGATTATCAAGGAGTAACGAGCGAAACTCTCGAGTTTTAGAATCAAAGAGTAGCGGTAGTTCAGCTAACGATATAAACGTACAAATTAAAATTTAACACAGAAATAATATCCAAAAGAAGCTGTAAGATCAGCAAGCTTCTAAATCGTGTTACTAATTCAATACAATTCGATATCTAGCTCATCAATAGCAATGTCAGTAAACTCCAAAATAACACTCCGGTGTATTTTTAGTCGTGACTTTACATCGACTGACAATATTGATCGGCTTCATTTGTTAGAATCCGCAACTCTACGACCAGCCCGTTTACCCGTCGTTTGTCTTTCTTAGAACAGAAAATTTTGCTCTTATTACGGTCTAACTACTAGCTTTAAATCCTCAACCGTAAGACCATAGACATAAATAACTGCTTCCATCTAGACCAGAGTTTGAAAAGAATATTTTTCATCATCAGTATAAAAATAGGCTGCTATACACTTACTGCAACTGGATAGTGCGTTATGATGCACTGCTTTGCTTCTTAAAAAAAACTGAAGATGAATAAACCAGGAAATTACTAGAACAAGAGTTTATTCTTAATAACTGCTTCCCTTCGTCAAGTCTAATGCCATCTTAATTGAACATCTAATCATTCTAATTCTTAGAACCATTAGTTTAGGATGACAATAAGCAGTTTAGCTTTAGGTCTATTTTACGTTTCAGCGTCTATTCACAAAGTCGTCCACTTTCCCACCTTCTCATATATCATAATTCTTACGTATGAAATTTGATTCGTTGTATATATATACATACATACATGCATACATATCATATTGCACAGGGAACTGTACAGTATGCTGCTGTATAAAACATACAGCCACGACTGTTTGATAAAACTAGAATATTTTATTTCCGTCACGCAAATCTGCCACATTTGTCATGTCAGAAAGCTTTGTAATGCCACTCAATATGAGAAACAGTTGATTTAGGAATTGAAGCAGTCGACTAGTTAAAATCTTAATTGTTATGAATTGTTTCAACTCAAATTGAAATAAATTGTACTTTGAAACACAACGAGAAAAAGTCAGAAACAAAAAAGTTCAAGAAAACTCACTCCACCTTCACTAAATCATTTCGGCTACGACTCTTGAGCGTCGCAGCCAGCAGAAATCCAACGAAAACCTATTTTCAAGAAAAATAACGTTAGCGTAATGTTTTCTTTGTGATACTTCAAGAATATCAATTGAATACTTAGGTCACGCAGTCCTTTCTTTCGTTTTGTTGAAACAACATTTTGTGCAATAAGATTAAATTTACAATTTAGAGATGAGCTTTGTACAACGATTCATGCGAGAACACTACATATTGATTGTACTTTGAAATTTCTTCATCAATACTATAAAATAATTTTTGGTAAAAATACTTCAAGAAACTTAACAGAAAAGTGCCACGATTAGAAACTTGGTCAGTTAAGTAATGCTGTATTTCACAATCTGCTGAATTACATACACAAGATGATGACGCAGCCATCGAACCATTTAGTAGTGAAGGAGTAACAATGCAGCACGTATGCCTCCTTTAGAATTCTCCTTTTGACTTACAAGCACCACTAAGCTACTCCTTTACCTCTCAAAATCGCAAACTAGACCTCCAAGAACCGTCGGAAGCGCAGCGCAGGAGCCCAGATTGCATTGTGGAACTTTTATGAATTTAAGAGACAATTACTTGAAAAATTTCCGAAAGCAAGCAGAAAATACTAGAACTTAACAATTGAAAAATTAAAATCACACCTGCATATCACTTGAAATCATCTACCAAAGAAGATGTCACAGACTACAACAACAGATGAAGACTATAATATTGCACTGTCAAAATAAGGTAAGTCTGTGGCCCAATAATGGAAAGCTGCAAACGATGGCCAAGAAAAATATCAAACCTATTAATAAATTTTGACCACATTCTTTGATCCCTGAAAGTCTAAATGCGAAAGATACCAAAATCTTAAAAATTACAATAGTAATGGCAAGTACACTTTTACTCCTTTTAAATGTTTTTAGCAGCTATAAAGTTACTTCTAGAATTTTCTAAGTTTGCATAATTTTCTCAGACTCTTTTGAAAAGCAAGAGGGCAGCAACAAATTTGAGAAGCACACGGACAGAAGCCCACGCAGCTCATAAGTCGCGCGGACCGATGAGCGTCCACGTCACCACAGGCGTCGTATGGCAACAGGTCAGCTGATGCACACGAATACTGCGGCTAACATCCATTCTCTATACACGTGAACTTTAAACAACAAATATCGGCCATTAAGGCAAATACGTTACATGAATGCTCATGTGTGCTGACGTTAAGAGATAAACTTTTTCACTAATTGGAGACATGAAGTTGCTGCAACACTCACCCACGAACATTGAAATTAGCGATGGAAACTACTAATCGAAGAAAATTTTTCTTAGCATGCCTATGAGCTTTCAATGAAATTAATGCAAGAGCAGCATTTGTAAAACACAATTCCTTCTAACGAAATTCTAAAAAAATAGTTTTTAAATCCCTCTATAACTCGACACTGGTACCGCAATAAAAAATGCAAATTTCCAAAACAAAGCTGAATACGACTTACCAACGTTACAGTCCAAACATACGCAACAAGAAGCTTCACCTCACACACCTCCATAAAGCAGAGCGAGCCAGTAGGCGCCCACCATAACACAGACTTCAAGAGTAATGAGCAAAGTAATAAAAATCAGAACCGAACGTAATAGAACATTACTGACATTTAACCTTGACCTCGAGACTTGACCTGTCCATCAAGGCAATGGCGCCTCAGTTAAGAAACAGAAAGTAGTGAGGACACAATCGAACTCTTCCGACCTCATGTTCGTCTGCTAAAAAGAGTACCTGCGCTCACACGTACTAAGACTTAAACGTCAATTACGAACGTTAAGATTGGCGTATCAAAGTCAGGGATTGAAGTTGCACTTCAATGAGCGTAACTGCGAACTGTCTCAGCAGGACACGCAGAGTGACGAATGTCCAAAAACTATTTTCAAAGTAGGTCAATAGTTTCATTATCCCCATAACAAACTCTGTAGATAACAGGAATTACCATAAAAATTATTAATGTTCTGAAAATATTTGTAATAAGATTTTGAAAGTTAAAAAACATGAATATATTTCACCCCGAGTTGCAGTGAATAAATTTATAGCAGTAAAATTGATGAGCCGCACGTAGCAACCTCAAAAAAATGCACGCATCAAAGCAGTGCATTCATAACTTTCCTTGAAAAATTTAGAAACTCCCCGTAAAATTACTCCATCCATTTTCAAGAGGCGGTGCAAATAAAATCGGAGACGCTGTCACGAGCCTGGAAAACGTTCGGGAGCGACACACCTGCACACGCGGCCAACGCTGAATGCAGACTGGCGGGGGGCGGTGACCCTGTCACCTCCCGCCCCCCTTTACGCCTAACACTCCTCTCAGTCTTCCAAAAGCTATTCAAAAATCAAGCTAAAGTTGAATACAGCCGCTTATTTTAAAGCAGCATTACTTACATGAACCTCAAATAGACAAGAAACGATGCAACAACCTGTTATTAGGGAGTGCGGTGTGAAGCAAGGCGGGGCAACTCCGTAATTTTGCAACTGACTCGGACACTCTCACCACGCCCACGACCACAGAGGTCCCTAGTACTGCACTCCAGAATCAAAGTCGAAAGTGATCACTCGTGAACACAATAGGCTTATTCCACCACAAAACGTTCTGCAGCGTGGACACCCATATGCGTATCAGAGAAGACCGCAAGCAATTCCTAAGCGAGTGAGAAGTGATCTCCACACACACACACACACACACGAGTTGACACGCTAAGTGTGAAGATGTACCGTAAATTGAATGGTGCCCCGAGCACGACATTAGCATCAGCTTCGCCGCAGGTAATTCAATGACAAAGCAGGGGCTCTCAAGCAGGGCTTCACAGCATCAGCTACCAAAACGGCCGACCACTCAATTCTATGGAACCTGAGACTCTCAAGGGGCCTTAGAGAACACACGCATTTTGGGAGCGCCAGAGCCACAATTCTTCCTCAGTTCCTTTGCGCCGAATTTCATCGCACATAAGAATTGCTGAAAACAGGAGTACAGCAAAGCTCTACACCTGCAACGAGGGACGTACATGTTTATGTAATTGATTGATGTGACCCTACCAACAGAAATGCAGATCGCAATTAACAGAAACTAGCATTCGAAAAAAATACTGAAGTATGGTTAATGTGAGCAACGATACCGAAAACAGTCGAGATGAAGAACATACACACCAAAATTAGATAATGAAATATTAGGAGTAAATTCCGCATACTTTTCTTCGTGGGTAATCAAATATTAATAGCAAACTCCGTAGACTTTTCCTTTCATTTTCTTCCTTGAGAAAAATATGTGGAATTTACTCCTAATATTTCATTATCTTCACTTCAGAAATAAAAATACAACCGACTTTCGCGACAAACGATGCCGATTGTATCATCACAACCTGAATATACCTCTGAGGAATGGCAAATTTTGAACGTGATCTGACAAGGGAAACCACAATTAACATATATTACTCTATAAATAGAATAAGATCTCACTATCAGTACTAGACCGTAAATGTGTTCACACTGAGAAAAAATCCCTCAAAGGGTGCTTTGAACATATGCACGATAATTAACAAAATTGGAAGGCAACAAAACTCAGTGGAGCCACATACTGCACAACAAATGAATTCAACAATAGTTATTATATAACTGCTCAAAGAATGTTTCCAACATTGGTCATCCATAACTCGCGGAAGAACGTTAGCACATTAGGCCCCATTCTTCCCTAATCGAAACTAAAAATCAAAACTAAAAAAGAATAGGCTTGCCTTACTTCAAAACCAAACGTACGTATAGCTTCACGACGAGCTTTGCTTATTCTTCGGTAAGCAGCAGAGAATCCTACAGAAAAACGCAAACTGTACCACTTCTTCTTCCCTAGAGCGGAGCTCCGAGCTGTTACTTGTGCCCAGAGGCGAATTAAGCTTCAATGATACAACAAAAGGCCTCCTTTAGTGATTCCACAAAAAACTGTGGGTCATATCTCTTGACCATTGACGCAAAACATCCCTTGGATTTAAGGAAGAAACAAAACAATCACACGGTTCCTATAATAACAGTAAACAGTGGAGCCGAGCACCTATCTCAATGTTCATCATCGTAAGGTAAGAGAGTAACTTACGAAATCTATTTCTTCAAACAATGTTTTAGAGCAATTTGCGCAGTCGCACGAGGAAGAAGCAAAACGTCCACTAAGAACGAATAATTCAGAAGTGAGCAACTGTGTCGTGAAGTCAGACCATTAATAACACCCATCCGCAAGTCACAAAAACAGGTTGGATGACGACAACTGATTTTTATATACCGACTGACCGTTGCTTAAAAAATTGGTACCTTTATTCTAGTCACAACGCTGATCATTTATAAGCTACACACCACCATAGACGGAATGTGTAAATTCCAAGTTGATTCCTCAATTGCAAGCGTATTTTACTGGAAAACCGTGAATGGAAGTTTAGTTTCAATAGCATTATTCGAAGGTGACCATAGCTTCTCATGAGGACATTTTCCACTCGAGATGCAGTCGGACAGCACACAAACGACCCTGATCCCGTGTATCAGAGCGTGGAGGAGTGATCCATGTCGACAATGACACGAAAAAATCCGTATCCTAAATTTTAGATAATACATAACTATGAAATCATTATCTATTAAGCGTGAGTGGTTTTGAACAATCGCTGTAACAATCACCAATTATATCATCCACAAAACTTCGAGTAGTCGTACTAACCAAAAAAATGACCAGCCAAATTCGTCACTGGAGTTCAGAATTAAAAAAAAAAACATTTCACCCTAAGGCCTCCTCAGCGTTTTTTTATCACTGATATCGTCTCCCCCATGAAACGAAATTTTTGAACCTTGAAACTATCTTAAATTCCTTAGAAAAAAGGAATTCACGCATAAATTGATGAGCATATTGCCAATACTGACTAACGCGTTGTCACCCACCGAGCCAGGGATTTTCATCTGATAAAATTTCATCAAATGCGGTTTACACGCAACACTGCAAGGTCTTTTTCCAAGATCTTCACTGCGCTGCGCAAGCTTAACGTAGTAAATGCTCGCATCATTTCAGTAAACCGACTAATTAATCCAAAACATACATCACAGTACTTTCTGAAGGTCACTCCTGCGTAGCAGGATGATATATTTTATTGAACCTAAGAACTTGAAGTGAAAACATGAATATTCGTAACTATGAAGAGGCTCCTCGGTACGACTTCAACTTTAATCATCACGAAAGTGCATACTTAAGAGTTCTCGTATGACACTGCAGAGGTCATCACAGCTGGAAAAAGCCCAAAGCGCTGCTCGTTTGGGACGAGGTATGAAGGAAGCACCCTAGCAAGCAGCGCTCAGCAAACCGGGCACCAAAGCTCGCACAATTTGTCTGAAGTAATCTCTATAGATGAAGACAGCCTGTAATGGAGACTGGCCGTGCAGGGCTGCGCTGCAGTGCGCCCGCTTGGCCGCGCTCCATGTGAGCTCTCAAGGCTTCATTGCTCTCTCAAGATATGGGTACAAAATTTTTTCCGAATATTTTCAACACGGGCTCGCTTATTCAGAAGCTTTTAGAATTTTTTTAAAAAAAGGTAATCTACGTTTGATGAGAAGCTAATTCATTGACAGCATAAGATAAAATATATACACTAAATATGTTGGGGTAGAAGAAGCCAGAAATATCGTACGAACCTAAAGTGGAAACAAAAAACACTCGGAACTACATTGCGAGAGTTTAAATACGTCAAAACACTCTCCGCTACTTCTCTTATATATCCTGAATTCAAAAATTACGAGCGCGTTCTTTAAATATGAACGTCCAATTTACAACGGAGTATAAAAAATGGGCAGCGAGAAAGCTGCATAATTTGATGGGGACTTTCAGGGGAGATGAGAAGACAAGAACAGGTACCAGGCAGCGACCACTTCATTCTAATTCACTCAAGACGAGCGTTTCCGTCAGCCAGACACTGCTGTCATGGCGCTCTGGCTCACATGCAAACGCACTTTCCAGCTGTCACTTCTGAACAAATCATCGCCTCACTTCCCCGCAGGAAGTCTCAAAACGCAGTCTAACCCTCATTTTTTGAGGAGAAAAACTTGCACACAAAGCGTAAAAATTATATCCAAAGTAAAATAGTTATAACGATTTTCTGTATCTTTTCTCCTTGCAAACAAAAATTAATCGCGGAACACACATGCATTAGCAGGTACAAAAAAAAATTACAAAATTTCTTAGAAGCCAGAATACACAAATTATAGAGAAAATATTATTTTTTGTCGTGACCCGTGCTGGGAAAAAAAAGTTACCCAAAGAATTCTTTTGGCACATTTGACCTCAGCTGACAAGACGAATCGTTTCTGAAAGAAATTATCCTGAAATGCAGTCAATTTTACGTGTGACGCCAAATGAATCAACTGAAGAAACTTTTGGACAGCCCTCGAGGATAATTTGACACGGGCGCGCAAGGACCAGGCTGGCGAGGGCCAGGCAGGCGGCCGCCGGCGTTCGGAGGGACGTCTCAGAGCCCAGCGGTCGGCTCCATCTGCTGCAAACTAGGCACAGAGAAATGATCAGTGTTAGAGTGAGGGTTTTGGCGGAGGAACCCGTACCCCTACAGCCTGCTTCTTGTGTTCTGGTCTAATATAATTACATTGAATTTATTACAGAATATATTTTGCTTCGACATACTGAATGTACCCACATAAGTAAATTTAATGAGAAAACTATTTCATTAACAAAGAGGAAGAAATTTTCTGTTAAAAATTTAGAAGTATTTACCATACTTTCAGAACTAAATATATGAATGTTAACGACCATTTCAACTGAATTAAAAGGCAAAATTTTGAGAATTTGCAAGTGAAGCGCCCAACAGCGAATTTGGAGACATGAAAAGTTCATTTCACCGACACAGCTCCGAGCAGCAAATGCGTATTTACGCATCATATATAACAAAGCCAACAGAGTGCAACAGAAGGAAGTTTTTCGTTTGCGACAAAATGGTCTAAAAAGTGTGAAAGTCTAAAAAGCTGTCCTATAATTTAACAAAAATCGTTAGGCATAGAATTGTATTCACTAAAAAAATCAAATAGCTATGCGATTGCATTAGTATCGTGTGAATTGAGATAAACTACAGTAGATGTGGACTGTCAGTCACGACGCATATATATTTGAGGGACGAGCAAGATGCAGGAAGAGAAGATATCCATCATTATTTAGAGAAGTCCATCAGAGGATCTAGTTGGTTATGCATGCAACTCGAAACGAAGAGAGAGAGCGAGAGATAGCAAGAGAGAACCTCACGTAAGTTGAGGCTAGGAGCTCCGCGCTCACTATCGCTCTCTGTTAGAGGCGATCCAAAAGCCATAGTCATTACCAGGCTGGCGAAGCTAGAGCCCGCAGATCAGCACGGCCAGCACAGAACACTTACTTTAGCGAGAGTTGAACGAGACTGGCCTAGTTCAATAAAAACACAATTTGCCTTATCTAAAGAGCGCCATAAGAGCAATACTCGAGCGAAAAGTCAAAATAATATCCAATTCAAAAAAAAATGAAGGCATTTGTGAAAAAAGTTCAGCTACAATTTCCGAAAAACTAAAAGTACTCATACACAAGAACACTTGAATTTGCACCCAAAATGAGCATTATGTTACAAAGAATTACCTGAAACATACGCGTCATCTAGAACAGGACGTAATTTTCAGCGATGGTACTGAAATTGCGAAGAGAGAAAGTAAAAAGCAAGCCGAGGCCGAGGGTGGAGCGCGCCATCACGAGCTGATCAGCGCTGAGTGCGTCGAAGCATTGACGGATGCAGCGCACCGACACTCAAATTACCTCCCTCACTTCCCTACGTAACGCGGCATCATCATTTGATAGCACCACAGAAAACACTCCAAAAATGCGCTGTGCACCGCCTCAGAATTATGCGAGCGTCACCTCGCTCGAGACACTCCATTTTCTACATTCTAGCTGCACCAAGGAATTCGTGTTATTCTTGCTAAGTGCAGCACACCGCCGTACAACGAATTTAGAGACATGAAAACTTTATTTCACCGAGACAGCTCCGAGCAGCTAATGCGTATTTACGCATCGTATATAACAAAGCCAAAAGAGTGCGACAGAAGAAAGTTTTTCGTCTCGGACAAAATGGTCTAAGAAGTGTGAAAGTACAATTTAAAAAATTCTCAAGTTCAACAAAAGAAAGAGCCATCAGACAATTTACTCAGAAATTCAACAAGCTTCACTAGTCCTAAATTCATGATGAAAACGGAGAAAGCCAAATTAAGCAGAAAAATAATTCCCAAACATGAATAATACTAGTTCCACAAAATTGTCGCAAGCATCAAACAAGAAACGATTTTTACATACGATAGAACACCGCGATGAACCGATAATTGCAATACTACACACGAAAAGCCGAAAAGTTAATAAAAAAATTTACTGAACATAATAGAATCGTGATGTAAACAAAAAATCATGAACTCGACGAGTATAAAAGTTCTGAATTTACGGAGCGCGACAAAGAATCAACAAAATGCATCTATTATGCCCGATCACGACACTGCCATCCATCGATGGCAAGCATGGAACAACTGGAAAGTCAGGAACCCGCCACTGGCGGCGCCTGTCTGCGTGCACAGAGCAAACAATATTGACCAGAGCACTCGAGTGGCACATGAGACGAGAACCACGCGAGAAGCTAGCAAGTCTTGCAGGCGTCCAGGCTTATGTGAGGCCTAGCGACCGTCATAACGCGCCCAAAATTGAAAGTCCCACAATCATTTCAGCGCACCATTTATCAACATAAGAAGTTCCCGTGCATTTCTTAAAAAGCTCTGAAACGACTCCCGGAAGCCCGCAATGGCCAACAAAAAGTGTAGGTGCATAACAATAATTAGAGCGGACCAGGACCGGAGACAGGAAGGAGGCTGGCGGGCTGTAAGCCATCCCTGAGGCAGGCCGGCAAAGCCCGCCGCTCGCAACGGACACACAACTCATCGCTAGTCAACAGACCCAAACAATGAAGCCAAATGCATGCTTACCTCAACAACAGGATACGCTCACCCATTGAACCTTCGCTTTTGGTTCTTATGCTTTTAGAAAACTATACTGTTTTGCTGTTACACAAGCCATGTTAAAGGATCACTGTAACCAATATTTCAGGCGTATTCAGAGGCTATCAACTGAAAGGCGATAGTGCATTGATTGAGGCTAAAGATTAGAGGTCAAGGCTGAAGAAAACTAGACTACGAAACACTTTTTATCGTGTGGAGAAAAAGGAATTCCAAAACACGCCAACAAAGGGAGCGATCAAGGTACATAATAACAAGGCGTGTATAAATTATACCAGAAGTGAACACACATTTACAATCACTAAGTGATAAAGAACGTTTCATTCTCCAAGGTTGAAGTGAAAAGACTGTACGTTGCTGGACTGATGCAGTGAAAGGAATGTCTAAATATTGCTGAAGTTTATTCGGGCGCTCCACTCTCAAAATTAACAGCGACAGCAGCAGCACTGGACCTGCGTACGTGAGACGATGCGGGGGCAGTTCGTGAAAAAATAACATCGACATCAGACGCAGCAGCACCAGCAATACCTAGGCCAACAAAGGCGTTGGCGGCGGAAGGCCATTAAAAAGACAGAGCAATGCTTTCAACTTACACACCTGCCTGCGGAGAACGTTTGGTGGCGTGTTAAATTAAAATTTAACTTGCTGAAAACAGAGAAGTGTAAACAGAACAAATATATACGGAACATAACACAGGTTTCAAAATAGAATAATTCAGGAAAATAAAAAGTATGTTAATTGATACGCTTAAATAACGCTTAAATAACCAGGGAGGAAAGAAGCCCTAGCATTAGAGTAGCATCACAACCAACACTACCAATAACAGCGACAATGCTGCAAGGGAGAGAGCGTTACTCGGTGCAATAACTCCACTGCGGCAGGGTGCGCAAGATCAGGAAGAAGGAGTACACAATATGTTCATGAAAGTACGCATCCATGGCCGTGTTCAGGGCCTGAACATCTTGAGAACCAATAGGATGGAAGTAGCAAGAGCAGCGACGGGGCCAGCGTAAGCAGCAGGAGGAGCTGCTGAGCTGTCGGGCGACAACGGAGAGCCAGAAGGCAGGCAGGAGGGGGGTGGTGGAGGCAGCAACAACAGCAGCGGTGGCGAGGTGTGAGAAGAGCCTCAGTGTGCCACTAGCGGCCGCACCAACACCTCTCTTCTGCCTGCCTCACTGCACCAGCACGCCTCACTGAGCGAGTGAGACGCGACTCAACGCATCAGAGCTGCACCATCACACCCACGTGACCTTGCACCCACGTGTCCTTATGGTGCTCAGTTCACCAATGTGGTATTCTGCGATAAAGTGCCGCTATGTTCTGCAGTGCTGTTCCCTCATGTGTTGTGCTCGCAAATGAATGGTGACAGTACAAGTGTTGTGACCATTTGATTTTGTGGAAATAGTGCTATTAGTGATACAATCGATAAATGGCAAATTTTATTGGATCAATACCAGCAGAATTACTACTCATGAATTAAAGTGATCAATTGCAAAAATCTTCAGCTTACAATTATGCCATACTTTCTGGTAACATTGATCGACTACTAAATCATAATTTTCAAAACGCACTACTGCTTTGTTCTCAAGTAAAATGTGTTTTGTCACAATTGCCTTATTATTAAACAGTGATTTCATAAATTATAGAAAAGATACGAGATAATATTGCAAATGAAGATGCTAGAATCCCAAAACAATCCGCAAAGAGAGACGCTGAAGGAAGGTGATGTGCAAGCGCTTCAATATTCATTAGATGTACACAGAGGCTCACACAACAGCGAGCGCAAAATTGAGGTGTAGTGTGCGTGAAGCAACTCTGAGGTGTAGTGTGGGTGAAGCCACTCTGAGGTGTAGTGTGCGTGAAGCCACTCTGAGGTGTAGTGTGCGTGAAGCAACTCTGAAAACGAGTGCGCAGGAAATATTTCAAATAAAGATGTACGGTAAATTAATGATCACATTGGCAGATACTTTCATTTTGCCGACTAAGATATCTTCATAAAATTGAAAATCAAAATTAGAACTATTAAAACGGGTTTCAAGAGGTAACAACGTTAAATAAATATCTGAAAAAATAAGAGAGATGTATGACTGCGAAGAAAGTCGTTTGCACGCTTTCAAAATTTCGTGAGTTGAAGTGGTGACAAAATTGATTGATGACTAACGATGCTTACTCATCGCATGAAGAATGCGTAGTTTAGAACTTAGATCATGCCCACAGTCGCAGTCTAGGGTCACACACCGTGCCGTATTATTGAACTTAAAAAGCGCAGAATTTTTTAAGTGAAAAGACTGCTTCACAAAATGAAAAGATATGGAATTGTGAAAAAGAGCGAAGATTGTGGTCAAAAGAAGACACGACGCGCTGTCACCCACGCCCTCGCCGAGCACGCGATCTGCACACGTCACCTCCAGTACACGCCGGAGACGGTGAGTACTCATTTTTTCTCTTTGCGAAGCCCTCACTATTGCAAATACATCAAAATGATGAGCAATGCAGTAGTAAGTCGGATCTTCCGGCACCGGAATATGATGTTACACTGTTATCAGGTCACCTATTACATCAGCGTCTCATGCTCTACGGGGCGAGCTTTCATCGTTCGGTAAAACGCACTCGCCGCAAGTAAACGTTATGACGCCGACCAAATAGTGTCCGTCAGCACACGTACAACTGATGTTTCATCGATCAGGCATCAATAAAATTGTCATTTTGTAGCCGTAACAGGAGAGTGGAGCAAAGGTGTTTTTCGAGCACAATGTGAACCATCGGTGGTGATGTGGCACATAGCATCCTGAGCAAACTGCATAAAAAAGTCATCATCCTAAAAGCTGTTATTTCCATCAGGTGCTTCACATTGCACTCAACGTACAAACTGACGCATGAATGTTCGTATAGACCATATAGAGAAAGCGATATGGGCAGAGCAACCATCTCTCAGGTAAGCCATTATATTAACTGCGCGTTTGTAAGGATTTAAATTTAAAATGGAGTTCTACAAAATAAGATAGCAAACTGTTATTCTTTGTTTAGAACTAATCTCACTGTTGGAACTGAAAAGTAGCAAAGAAATTAATATTGCTTCCAATAAGTTATTCTAGTTATTCAATTAACGAATCACTTCAATTAATTAATCCATTATTCAAATGTAGTAACTGAATAAAATGAACAAAGCTACATAAGGCACACTACATTTTTTCACATGCTTTATATAGCATAAAATGAATAGAAATAACATTTCAATTCGCTGAAATAATAAATTGAAAAGGCTAGGGTCAAATATATTTCAGAGAATCTAATTTTTTCAGCTCCTAATTTTATGGTCAAGCAGACAACAACCTATCGTCTCCAAAATTAGGTTAAAATATCCATCAAATTAACAGTATACATTCCTAATGAATGCGATGCTTTCTCTCGGTGCGAACACGATACTACTTGCACCCAGGCATGGTACAGAATAGCACTCACGAACACTCATTGAGAACTTTAGTAATCGTGACGGCAAGGCGGAGAACGTATTTCTCAAATTATGTGATGATACTTACAACTATACTTACACACAGTGATACTTAACTATAAAACTATACTTACACACAGTCGAGCTTTTTACTGCGACAGATGATTCAACTAATATTCACACAATGAGCAACATCGAACTGTTCACTCAATTGCATTATTATTAACCCATAATACGCTTTACTGTTTTACTCATAACAATAAAGACAATTTCTCAGCATCACTGAAAACAATCATTTGAACAAAAAATGAATTTCCTTTTCATTCAAAATTACTGAATTAAATTATTCAAAATTATTCACTAAAAAAATTACCTTAATTCACGAGTGAAAGCGCTTATTAAATAAAAAATGGAAGTAGTTTTTAATACACGAAAAAATGAACGCAACTTATCGTAATTAATCTGCAAAATGTTAGAAAAGAAGAAACAGACGTATCATTTTCCTCGTTAGCTTTTTTTTAAAAGTTTTGTCGTCGTTTCTTCATAATATTTTGACTCGATTATAATCAGAAGATACAGCAATACGAACCTCTGAAGCGCAGCTTTAATATCACATTACATCGAAATAGAAATACCTGTACTCAGCTCAAAAAAAAATACTACAATAATGACCAAGCCGAGGAAACGATGCCGACCTGTTGAGCCCTCGAGTTCCTAGCGACGTCTTTTAATAGCACAATAAGCGTAATTAGGAATCCGCTTCATCATATCTCTGAGTATCCCGTATCGGATCAAACGAAAACACAAGCTGGCAAGAGCAATTGCGACGCCACTCACTGGATGAATAGTCTCAACAAGAATAAAACAGAGCGTGTCTTCCTACACGCCTGTGTTTCTCCCTTATTGTAGGAAGCTAGAGGCGCACTGTGAGGCACTTCATAATAAATGGCTTTGAGAAGCCAAAATTTAACATGTCTAACATGAGGAATCTTTCGCATCCAACGCATCCCTCTTGTGGCATCGCATAGTTATATGGATATATACCTACATAGATATATTCTCAAATGTTTGTAAGTATGTAGCCTCTTACCTAAATTGCTAAATTCATACAATTTTTTGACCCTAATATTTAGTTTTAACAAACTCATTCAGTTATTGTAACTTACATACCTGAGTATACCCTTAAGATTTTTTAGTTATCACCATTGATGTACTGTAAATTGAATGCCTTCATTTCTATATAGGTTGCCCTAGAAGCCTTGTAGCTTATTCGGACCAACAATGATATACATCCTGATCCCGGTTCTTCGTCATTCCTCATTTGATTGTAAACCTGTATCTGATTTAAATTACTTGTGGTGAATAAATGTTTCAAATGTTTCCAAATGTTTCAAATATCTCGTGCAGAAGATTTTGATATATGGGTCAATTGTCCTAAAATAAATTTAGGCACTTTTTCTTATTCTGTCAAAGCTGACTTGATTCCTGTATACTCAGTAACAAATACGGTAATATACAAAACTAAGTTTTGCCGAACATGTATAGCATCTTTTCTTAATCATGTTGGTACATTCTAATTTCTATCATGTATTAATATCTAGATATTTACATATACAGAAACAAGAAGAATATGACAGCCAAATTTCAGGCGTCGAAAAAAAATTGCACTTGTGCACAAAACCACTTGATTGTGCAAGACAAATGTGTCCAGTAAAAAATATAAAACAACTTGAAACCGCTCTGCTAAATTTGCAGCAAACCTACTACATAACAGAACTCATTAGCTTTCCTAATGTCAATCAATGTAAAATAAAGTGAAAATGTATTCAAAAACCTCCCTTCGAAAAAATTATTGATCGCGATAAACTCCAGTATCTAAGATACCACACACACTCCAGTGCCTAAGATACCACACACTCCAGTGCCTAAGATACCACACACACTCCAGTGCTAAGATACCGCACACACTCCAGTGCCTAAGATACCGCACACACTCCAGTGCCTAAGATACCGCACACACTCCAGTGCCTAAGATACCACACACACTCCAGTGCCTAAGATGTATCAGAATGTGTGGATAAAAATAATCAAAGCAGAAATAATGAGAGAAATTAAACAAAAATAACAGGAGCCCCAGCGAAAAATTGACAAGGATCATCAATAATGGGTTCCTCATCAACCAGATAAACAAGAGGGCAAACAGATGCGATCGTTGCAGCACAAAAGATTAATGGACAGGCTCGCTCACGCAGTCCTGTTGAAACTCGGTCTAGCTCTAATGAATGGGATCAATAAACACTCAAGGATCTGGGAACCACGGAAAGAACTCCCAAATTCAAAAAGCCTATCATTTCTTAATGCGAATCTCAAAAACGGATACTTCGCTTAACAACCGAACAAAGGGATTAAAACATGCCACTTACACAAGCGGCCGAATATGGAAACCTGTTGACACATATCAAATAAGCAGATACACAACCAATTCATTGCTCCTGGAAGATATATTGTGTCACTACTCGATACTACAAATTTAAAACCTAATTCAAAGCTGAATTTTATACAAACAAATATTTTCTCAGAGTACAAGTACTGAAACACGGAAGCCACTTAGACTATCACTAGTGAATGCAACATCTGAGACGAATAAAATTTGACCAAATAAGTGCTTAATATTTGGATGAATAAATTAAAAATTTATGGACAACACTTCACATCCCTGCACAGAACTCAATTTGCACGAAATACTTTGAAATCATTTAGGTGTCAAGTTCAAGTGATAGCACGGAGGGTCAAGTCAAACCTACGCAAACAATTACGTGTTTTCAGAACATCTGCAACTCAAAGAACAACAACACATCCTAATTAAAGCAACAGGAGAAAATATGGTGTTATAGTGCCAGTTATCACTACATTACCTGCATCCACTACAGTTGATGCAAGGCGCAGGGAGAGTAAAAAAAATGAGATGGGAAAAGAAATGTCAAAATAATGCTTGCACTAGGTCGCTGACCCATACATAGACCTATCACACGGTATGAAAAAAAAAAGAAATATAAAATGTTAGTTCTACTCGGTTTGGTGTAACAACACTAGTGGTAAACTCGGCTGCAAATAATTAAGCATCGCTTACTTGATGACGTATGCTCACGAAGAGAAACACAATCTGCTTATCCGTTTCTATGTTCTCTTATATACGGAGAAACTAAAAATCCGTAGATAGCACATTACAAACTACCAGCATAGTCGTCACAAGTTAGTGAAAAACACATGAGCCATAGAATAAAAACGAAGAAATAAATCCTTTTCATTTCTGCTGAAAAGTGTTGGATAGGAGGAAATTTAACTAGAGCTTAGTGTAGAGCGGTGTTTACGCCAAAGTAGGTGGTCTCTCTAATGCATTGAAGGGTCGGCCGAGTCGGACGAAGAGACCAAAATACGGAGCCTCGAGAGCCGCCCAGTTTGCTCAGATCACACTCAAAAGCGACCCCCAGACCCTCATGCAAACTCTCGCTTGATGTCCGCCAAAAGTTATGCAAGGGTCTCCGATTGACACATGAAACTTGTTGAGTTGAGAGCAAATCACATCAAAGAACTCGGCCGAAAGTATCGGAGTTGGGAAGCTCGGCGACGGCGCCCGAGATCTACATGAATACGTCGTGGTTAGTGTACTATTTCCACAATTTTTACCTGAATGCACCCGCATGGCGGTCTCATGAGCGCGGCTGACAAATAGACTCTTTCGAAGACGCAAATAGCACACGCTACCAAAGTTAGAAATTCTGAAAGATACGACAAAAAATTATTTCAATAAATGAGGAAATATCTTACGTACTTGAAACTCCGTGGAGCTCGAGATTTACTTAATGTGTTCCTAAGAAAGGTTCACGAAATTCACCTTACTTCACTCGCACTGCGTTTTGCAAAGCAGCTGCAACAACCGGGAAGTAGGCCGCTGTACCACTGGAGAGTCCACGCACGCATAGCACATCCACCATCAACCGATGGCACATAGTGGTGCAACTTAATTATTCTGATATTTCAGTAAAAAAAAATTATAAAAGCACTTTAATTCGATTCAAAAATTTTTACAATACGATATGAATAATTTTGATAAAATACTATGTAACTTCTGCAAAGTTCAATTCAAAATAAATGACACATTCCACGTCACACATCGTTACTGTGTACTTTACATATATATACATGCATACATTTACACTATTATTTATTTATATATAGAGAATAAGAATTCACGAGAACCCTAACCTCCACTTTCGGCCACGGTTCCAGTTGAGCTACGAGTCCGTAGCTACGACCATGTAGCTACGAGTAAGAAATAACTGCGAGCAAAGAAGTACCTGTGCCATATGAAACCCTCGAGAAACAATAATAGGCCGTACGTATAATTTTAAAAAAGTATAAAATAATTCATGCAAGTCAGCTGCACCCATACCGTGCGAGACTGAGCACACGCATGAGGATACTGAAGGAAAGACAGCCCAGTCCTTCAGTAGCGCAGAGCACCCCGGTGCAATCAATGCTGTGCAAGTTGTGTAAAGCAAACCATCCCACACAATGATTAATAGTCTTGAAACTTTTCAACAGGTTTATAATTACAGCTTTAGAGTAGAGTTTTACAAATTCGACTAATCAAAATTCTGAAGGAATAAAGGCATCGTAAAAATGAGTCTCATGACCAGCCGCAAGGTTAAGTTATATTTCACGCGTTAAGAATGACTTGCTTTTATCTACCTTTGAAGTTAGTCAATCTAGGGTAACGTATATTTCGGCAGTAGGAAGTGCAATAGGTTTTGCAGTAAGGCGAGTAAATCGGTTTGACGTTTCCTCGTTCCGAACATAGGTGTATGAAATACGTTCCCTTCACGAATTTACAAAATTTGATATTATGCTGCGACTAGCCCCTTATGGTCATGCTAGGTACAAGCAACAAGAAAAAACTGTTGCGATTCCACGTTGTAATCGAAATTAACTATTTATGAAAAATATTAATAAAATCTAATCATAAATATAAAATTACCCTTCAATTCTTAGCGAAAAATGCGTTAGTTTATTAAAATATATTTCAAAAAATTCGTACAGTAAAACGACAAAATAAATATTTCATTTAGTAAAAAAGCATTTTCGATTTAAATTTTTGAAGATAAAATTATTTTAAACAAAGAAAATTCCTATGATTTTGATATTTAGAACTAGATTTCATTAAGTAATGGACTTAGCTATTGTATCATCAGAAATCGACGAATAATGCAGAGCTTTGGTCATAAAATAGGTTGGAGGCAATAAGTTGGAACACTTGCGAGGGGTGTACAAAATGCAGAGCGCTATAGAAATAGGGCGGAGAGGAGCTTCCACTGACGCAGGTATGCAGATCTGCATGACGCGTATAGAGTGAAACATTAGGGTCACGGGACAAGTCACTGCAATGCTAGCTACTCAGTAGAAACTCAAGTAACACAAGAGAGGAAAAAGAATTTGCTGAGAACGGAACGAGAGATATTAAAACTGTGTACATCTTGTGAACTACTGAGGTAGCTTGGGCGTTAGATTTTTAAGTATGAATGAAAACCGCATCTCAGGAAATTTAGTTGAATACATAAATAGGCATGTAAAGAACAACCTGAGGCTAAAAAATGCATGTAAAAAGTGAGATAGAGGCTGAGCGTCAGAGTTGTTCCAAGAACGCGGGATGTTTTTCTCACAGCTCGGATGGAACCAGGTTTCCAACCTTACAACCTTTCCATGAAGATATACAACCATGTTGCACGAGTGTAGCAATAAAATAGTTAGATGGCAAAAATAAAGAGCAAGGACACATCAACAACAGCATCCAAACTACGATGAAAAAGTTGACGCCATGTAATGATCACCACGAGCGGCCAAAATCAATAATCTTATACCACTGTGACCAAAAACTGATTCAGTCGTATTTAGCTAACCCCTTATTTTTCAAAAGTGCTAGAGTATATTAGGTGCATTTTACTGCCATTGTATGGGAATAAAATTTAATAATTCATAATTAAAGTAAATAGTAATTTACCACCTACTCAATTTATGCGCAGTGCTGCACATCCTCTAACAATCGAGTATTCTATAGTCATGCTCAGAGTTCACAAAATATTTTTAGATAACTCAGTGTGATGGAAAGAAATCTTTCAGCAACTGCACGTAGTTTCAATCGGTACACTAAAAGAAGCTACTGCGCATGTACCTGAAGTTACACGTTTATTTCAGAGCAGATTGCCTTTGCTTAAACATATCCACGAACAAGAACTTTTTCCAGTCACATATTTCTGGTTAAGCGAGGGTTCGGCGGCAGCGAGAGTCTCACAACTACACCCCAGAGCATTCTTTTGCGACCATCTTAACAGAGCCTCCTGCGATGCTGGCAGCCAGTGCCCCTCCATCCTCCAATAGTAGATGTAAATTAAATGTTATCTGAATAACTTTAACAATGTTCTCAGCAAAGAAGTACCAAAAATACTGTGTACACAACCTACGTACACATATTTTGGAATAGAATGTGCGTTTTAATTTTGACTTCAAAATTCTACGTGATATTCACAGGCTTCAAACCATTTAACCAATAAAAATCAATTGCCAGTTTACCATGAAGTATTCACAAAGATAACTCTTGGAAGTGATGCCTTCAAGGCTCGCAAAAAATGCTTAAATTTTGCTCTAGGGCCTTAGAAATAAGAAATTTCACTCTGAAATAGTTCCAACTCCTTTTGGGAGGATTTGATACGGCTATGAAACAAAAAATTGTTGCTGGCAAACACACGTGAAAATTTTCTGCGAGATCACCTTAGCTGATCGAAAATGTGCGTGAAGTCACAACCAGATATACAACCAAAATTCAACGCTGCTCGCCCATACGGGTTTTGAAAAGCTAATCTTCATTGGTTTTGACCTCTAATCCTAGTTTCTGATCGTTAAACACTTACTACATAATTCATGGAAATTTTTTATTTCATTTCTAAACTATAAGGTTAGTCCTGACGTACAAACTGTAACAGTAAAGTAAATATAAGACTGAGATAGTTTTTTTAGGTTAACTAATAACATAGCTAAGACTACACTGAAAAAAATCATAGTCTAAATATATGAACCTTAGGTGAATAAATATTTTCCATTTTTACAGAACTATACAGTTTACGCCAAATAATTGGATTATTTCTGTTATAAAATTTAATTTCGCATCGGTAATTTTGAAAACTTAGAAAAACATAGCTAATAAAGCTGTTATTTAATCTATAATTCTGTTATTTAATCTCGTGGCGGGACTAGGGTGCAACTATTATGTACATGAAAAAATATACCTCTAGCCATCCAATATAATAAAATTACGCACTCGCGTATTTTCTTCAACATTGGACACTTATATTCAGAATCTCAATTTATTATTATTCAGTTCAACTTTTCCGCTGGATATCTATAATTTTTGCCTCCCAAGAGCAGGTATCGTCGCCGAGGCAGCCATTTTCGCCGCCTTATCACAGTGACCGTCGTGTAATTCTGTAAATAATTTCTGCACGCGAAACATTTCAATCGCCGAAACATTTTCTCCTCCAGTTGAAGTCGAATCAATAGACACCATTGATAATAAATGTAAAAAGTTTAGATCATCAATGTATAGAAAAGAAGTCCATTGTTAGAAGCGCGTGCCCAACTTTATCGCTTGAGTTAAAAATCGTAAGGTTAACAATGTATGTGCTCCGCCTGTTCAAGTTGGTCTCAATGTCAGAAGGCGAGAGGAAGGGATATATTAATTAAAAGTTTAAACATAAATAAAAATTGCATAACTGGCTTTGATTACCTACAAGTGTTAAAGTTCATAAGGGTTGGTCACACTGCACTTCATGGGAACCCGTTGTCGAATAATGCGTTTTGTAATGATCGTCTATATTTGTCAGAATGATTCAAAAGCTAGTATCTTATACACATGTATCGGGAAGTTTAATTAAGATGATCGACCTGGGTGTGTGGTATTAAGGGAGCAATCGCATAAATAAAATGTCTGAGTTTGTACATTTACAAAGAGTGCATAAATTTATGCAATTTAAGTGTGTCCATTTTAAGACAACGGAAAATGCATCCGGGTCCATAATTTTACTCACTTATTGTTTTAAGAGCAGCGTCTGACCCATAAAGTTGAATTTATTGAGCTACGTAGAAATAATTTAAAACACGTTTAACAAGCTTAGAAATTACTACCTTCCTGACTATTGAGAAACTCACTCGGGCATGTTATCTCTACGTAGAGTGTAACACAGAAGTTCGGCGACAATTTTGTTAATTATGTAAAACACTGCAACGTAAACCAACATGTCCAATATTTTCAGGGGAGATATGGTACGGGGTGACCGAGATTTTTTAGTCACTGTAAAAATTAGTCCGCTATTTAAACAAATTGTTTCGGTAGAGCAATAAAAAGTCAACGGTCTGCTATTGTTGAGCTTCACCAGCAGAAGAGTCTGCAACTGAAATTTTAAAAGCGCTCGTATTTTTAAAAACAAAGCATAGTTTTGCATACCACACGATCCAAAGAGATGAGGAGACCGCTAACATAAACGATCGCACCGGAAGTGGCCGTCTAAGAACCGCAACGCCCCAGAAAATCCAAACGATTACTTTAAAGTTACAAGAAATCTCCAGAAATTCGTCAAAAAATGGCTGCAGAATTCGGCGTATGAACAAAATCAGTACGTCAAGAGTTAAAAAGGGACTTGGGACTCTCTCCCTGTAACTTCAACACCCATTCCCTACGAACGCTTCAAGGCAAACACCATTTAAAGGAAGTCACCCGTTTATGCCCTGGCTCGCAGCTCATAGTTTCAACCCTGTTGTGTTCACCGACGGGTAAATATTCACCATTGAAAATGCTTTCAATGGTCAAAATGATAGAATTCTCACTCGAAGTGTCTCGGCAATACCTGAAAACATCAGGAACGTCCACCGAACTCAAAAACCTGCGGTGTCATGGTTTGGGCAGGAGTGTCTGCAAAAAGAAAAACTTCCCTGGTTTTTGTGTCCCAAGGAATGAAAATTGATGCTAAAACTTGCGAAGAGCCTATCCTGAGCCCAATGCTTTAAAACCTTAAGTGAAACCATGTTCCAAAGAAGTCAATTTTTTTCAACTAGAAGAAGAATCCGCTCATGAACATTTTATCGGTCAACACTTGCGATTCAAGGTTTGTCGACATACTTTTACTATACATGCAATTTCTCTTCATTTCAAGTGATAGTTTCCATTTTTTAATTCTCACGTGCAATACGCCATGGCGCAGTTAACAACTGAGCATTGCGTTCTCATTGTAAAAATGCTATTTAAATTCGGGGCCCTCAACGCAAAATCCTACGCAAGCAATTCAGCCACTGCTGACATGCTGATCGCGAGCATGCAGGACGCTCAAAATCAAACAGTCCATGACCCTTCACGAAATTTGACTCATCTTTCGTTATGACATTTTACAACTCGTAATATATCGAATAATCCAACTGACATTTAGCTTTGAAGAAAAAGTGACATCAAAAGTTTCATTCCCAAAATTTCACTCGCCATATAGTCGCTCTCATAAGGAGACTGGTTCTGAATATCTAGAAACTTATAATCATAGCATTCGAACATACACGAAAGTTTTAGGAAAAGTGAATGAATTTTACTTCACTTTAACAAGCATTCATTGATAATTTTTTAGCATTGTATTTGTGTTAGTTTATTAGTCCGCCGATCATACCTTTATTAAAATAATAGCACACACAAACTGACGACTTGAGACGTTTTTCAACAGCTAACGTTGATGCGACAAATTCCTGCCGGCACGCGCTTCAAAACTACGAGTTTACGGCAGTCTGAAAGCGCGGATTTAGCATAGAATTACAGAGAGCAAAGGCACCAATAATCGTCGTTTGCAAATGTGCTCACAATTCAGCAGACACTGAAGTATGATAGGTCACATGCAGTACTGCAGGAAACCAGACGAGGTGGCTGTACAGAATATCAGTTTCAGAACCAGGAGTAAATTTATACATAAAGCTTCAGCCTCGTAAAATATTTTCAGGAAGCTGTCACAATATTTACAGCAGACCTGTCCTTGCAAAAGGCAAAGTAGCAAACACAATATTATGAGCCGCCTAAGAGCGGAGCCAGCGTGTGTGCACATACAGAGCCGCAGGCAGGAAAGCAGGTGGCGTGGGCCGAGGGGCAGGGAGTATCGCAATAATGGGACCCGGGGGAAGCAGTGCGGGTCTCCAGGTCCAGCGACGCGGCGGTGACATGCGCACGGTGGACGAATGTACTCGCGGCCGGGCTGCGGCATACTTCCTATAGAAAGCAATGCTATGGATGCAGTGAAATCTCAAATAAATACTCATTTTCCACAATTGACGAAATAGGAGCGATTCCTTATCAGAAAGTAAAATTTTAGAAACAGAGAAAAAATCCAGTTGATGCTAGATGTAAAGATGTAACTAAGCTTGGCTATACGAAAACAATGATAAAATCTTGTTATCACAAAGTACAATTTTCTGGAACATAAACAAAATCCGAAAGAATTCCAGAAACACAAATTCAAATTTGTAGACAGGCCGGCCACACATTTCACTCAGGCAACTGTATTCGGCAACATCAAGTTACGCTCATGCAGGGTCAATACATCACCATTTGTTAAGACTTTCATGCGTATGAGTACACCTTGGAATTCTTGGGGAACAATTTCACGGAGTGAAATAGACTGGAGCGAAGACGCCCGCAGAGCGCGGCTGCAGCCGCAATAAGCCACCGACAGCTCAGCACCACCGCGCCAAGGGAATCAATTTCCATGAGAGTAAGCAAGGTCGGCGAGGCCTTCTCTCAACTTTCCTGGCAAGTCTTAATCCAGCGCAACGCCACTCGCATCACTGGCCACACCAACGTACGAAAAAATTCCATCCGAAAGAACGGTAATGAGATTGAGCAATATAAGCTCTTACTATAGAGGCGACCAAAATCAACAGAAAAAGAGATGAAGAACAAGGAATCAAGTGCAGGGCATGTCAAAAACTATACCAATCATTTTTAAAATGTGAACATGACTTCATCACCGAATTACATGAACGCAAAACACAGGCGGAACTATTTAACTATACAGCCGGCCTTGGAAATAAAGAAAAGTTACCATCAACAAAAGAGGCACAATCGTCATTTAAAGGCGAGAGCAACAGCGGCAGCGAGATCATCAGAAAGTCACAAATCGAAAAGGCCGAAGTAGGAAACCAATCAGAAACATACGTCGACTATTGAAGTCGTTTCACAGAAAAACTCAAAAAAACAATCATGAACAACTTTAATTAAATGACTACTTTGCTCAAAAGACTTCGGCACAGCAAATCGTCGTTACCGATTTAGGTCTAAGCTGCAAACCTGAACGAGAACATGGAAGAGAAACCCCCAATGTAAACGCTTAGACATCGAAGAGAGAATCAGCCTGTGCTGACAGGTACATAAACCTCACGTCCCCGCCTTCCACCAGATCTGCCACCAGCAGCGCTACTGAGCTGTGACAATACGACGTGCGGGCGAAGTGTCACGATATCTCTAAAAATTGACATAATTTTCAGAACAGCATCATAATAATACCTTCATGAATTTCATACGTTTAAAATTTATGCCACTCGGTACCCATTTTTTCCCTTGCAAATACAGGCCTGTGGTTCAATTGGCCTCGAAGTGCATTATCTTCAATGGATTGTAACTGGATCGATTTAATTAGGAGGAACAGAAAGAAGAGATCAGAACGCGAGGAGGAGGAGGCTGATCACCGCACGGAGGAGGAGTGGAGGCCAAGACCCGGCCGGTGCTGGCCGCAGTAAAGCGGAGGCGGGCCTCATCAGCTCACACCACCAAGCCTCCAAAGCCGTTCAGTAATCCTGTGGTCGAATCTGAGGAGCGAGGCCTTCATATTACAGAGAGCGCCAGCAACGATACTAACAAACACCACCTCCCTCCTCTCTCAGGGGTGACCGAGAGGTTACACAGATAAACGAGAAAACCCCTCCCTTCTTTCACCGAATCCAAAATCACACAAAAAAAATTGTTCTTTTCTATCATCGAATGCAAAGAGATCGTTATACGAAGAAGTTTTCTGAACATTCCGAAAATCGAGAAGAATCGTCAACAAAAGATAAAAAATCATTAATAAAGAAAATGACAGCTCATTTACACGAGATTTTTCTTTTTCGTAGAGAAGGGCTGGCATATCTACAAGCGAGCAATAAATAAGCCGGAATTTTGTGAATAACACATAAACTTGGAACTAAAACTTACAGGTACACGCATTAAGTGGATATTACCCAAAATGGAGGTTATTCGTGAAAAAAACGTTTGCAAAACTCAGTGGCAATGAGTACTTCATAACATTCAGAACAGCCAAGATGGTAGTAGAAGATGATACAATTCTATTATTTCTTCGACTTATGAAATCAAAGCAATGAATCTGGAAACATAAATAAAAACCTTTATTTGTGTAAACATTACACGAAAAAATCTACGCTATGAGGAAACAGCTAAAAAAAGATAGCGGAAGTGAATGAACGAACATAGCTCAAAAATTCCCAAGTACTGTAAGAGAAAGAAGTCATATTTCGTAGGGATCGGTACTACGTTATTTTAGCGACGTGGCAGTGGCTGTGGCTCAACAGTAACCCAACTGCCTATTCCCAAAAGAGCCATTAAAGAAGAGCGAGCGGGGCCTAAATGATGACCCGGTGATTCATTCGCACTTCTCCATAAGCCAAATGAAGGGGCGCGCCTCGTCCCTACACTGGAGAGACACTTCACCGCATCACAAAATAGTTTAAAATAAAGAAAAACGCTTCTTGATTGAAACTACGAGTAACCAATAGATGCAATTGTTGTTTCACCATATTTATTTCAGTTGTCTAATACGCTATCCATGTAAATCACTGGTAAACTCTCAGTGATTCATTTAACGCTAAAACTGGGAATCAGAGTACACTTTACTTAGTACAGATTGAAAAAATAACAAATTAGTAGGAAATTCAAAGCATGAATGAAGAAAGGGAACGCTACAGCCAGCACCTGCGTCGCTGCCGTGGCCGCCTGTCGCGCCCTACAGTGTTCATTAATAAAGCTAGCGGAGACGGGTCCTAAGCTCCCGCCAGATGTGATTGCAGCCTCCGGCCACGCCAAAACGCCCCTGCGGGCTGTACCCTGCGGTAACCTGGGCCTTCCTTCAGCGACAGGCATCAAACTCCCGACAGCGGGCTCTCGAATTGTCCGTAGTTCATTCTTACTCTGGAATGGTAACCTAGAGTATCTCATACCCCGTAGTTTTACTTTTCCATTTTTTCTCTATGGGCTTAGAGCAATAGTCTCTTCTTCAAGTAATCTTAGATTTAGGGTTACCTATTATTCCAGAGTTAAAGTACTACTGACACTTCACAACATTGAATTTCCATCAGAAGACGAAATTTGGAAAGATATGTTTTCTGTCACTATCATTTACGATGATACCATTCAAAGACTCAAGAAAAACGTAGTTCATAGTGAATCTTATTTTTATGTCTAAGCCAAGGTAATGATGTAACACGTGACGTTCAAGTCCAAGAATGTAAAAGTTATTCCACTATCTCGTTTAGAAAGTACATACAATATCTGAAAAGGATGGAAATATTCCGGCGTAGTGCGCAATAAACGAATAAGAAGACAAAACAAATGAGGCAGTGAGAATTATAAATTTCTCGTAAAAATACAGTAAATTAACAGAAAGAAGCCGAGTCATGAGGCTACACATAAACCACAAAATGACAGGCATTTTTTCAAATTGATCCCACAGAACATGTGGCAATAGAAGATGAAGGCTATCATCAAAAAATCTTTTTACAGTTTTAGGTTCAACTTTAGCTCAATAACTATTTATCAAACAAGAACTAAATAATCTCATCTACATATAAATATCCACCTGCGTACGAACTCGTATATACTACACTGAAGTATTTATTCAGCGCGAGCCGAACCAAAGCCGAGTCGGATACACGAGATAGAAACAATGCATCATTTTTAAACTTAATTAATGTATAAGTAGCGAGTACTGAAAGGAGGATGTAAAACTGTCTGATAAAACAGCCATACTGCGGCATAAGTACCTACGTGGTTTCGAAGAATTCTAGAGCTTAGAAGAAAAATTGATCAAGCCTCCCTCCCCCCGTCTCCCCTCATCGTTTACCCAGAGAAGCAGCAAGTGTTTGTTCAAATTTGGCACACGTCAAAAACTCGCCGTTAAGTACACGCGCGCTTTATTCCAGTCGATAAACAGGGCCTCGAAACCCTTCACTCTATGACTCAGTCCGCCCTCCACACAAAGCCACACAGAAATGAAGCGACCGAAGCAAACTGCCACGGTGGCTTTCCAAAACCTCCGTTCAAAAAGAGAAAATAATATCTAAGAAAGTTTCACGGAAGCATGTAGAACACTGACTGAAAAAGAGTATTTACATCATAATATTTCTAATAATTAAGTTAGCTTCACTCTAAATTTGAGAAAAATGTTTGGATGAAATTTTCGAAAATCATCCAAGACGCTTACCATTTAATTCATAAATTGCATGGGACGTGAAGAGAATGTTGCAAGCCAGCGAAAATTAATGAAAATATAAGTGCGCACCTGGGAACATGCGAGCGGGAGTCTTTCGTATTGGGTGGGTAGGAAATGGGATTCAAATTAGGGAAATTCAAATCAAATACAAATAATAAAAAATCATAAATTTGTGATTTTTCCCAATAGAACATTGGAGTTTTTGATGAAGACGCATCAAAACGCAAGAAATAAGGTCCGTATCAAATGTGTTTAATAGAAAGCCTAAAAACGGTGCCATTCAGGTTCTTTTCTTATAATAATATTCAAATAAATAAAACAAACGAAGTACAGAAAAAATTCGAACGCAACCTTCTCTCGTCACTGCCAACAAGTGACTGAGCTCCTAGTATGTACAAGTCTGAGAATACAAACCAGCAGGTAACCAGATTACCAGCATAGGTTCCCACAAACGTGAGGAGATCCTCAGGAGTTCCTCCTCAGGAGCCCCAGTTTACTCACTTCACCCTTTCCCCACCATTGACAGCAGCCGCACAAAATTTTAACAAATGATTCAGTACACATTTGTGAATGATAAACACTCAAAAACCCCATTTCGGATACTTGTACCAAATATCTTGGTACGCTCCCTTTTAAATTAGTATAACTTTAAAACTGCTAAAAATAAATGGTTCTCCAAAATACAATTTTTTCATATATCTCTGTTGCATTTATGTTGAAAGTCCTAAAAGACGATCAAAAAGTTGTAACTTCTACAATGAATCAAATGAAAGGTAATTAAAGTGTGCCTGCGTCAGCAAAGTTTTAATTCATAATTTCAATCATTTACCCAGTAAAATAAGTAATAAAACTTAGATAATAGTTTCTAATATATACTAACATATATAACATAAAAACACAGTAAATTATTACTTAAATCTTGAATTATAACCCCATGCTTATCATATCACGTAGTTTGCCTTCCATTTTTTTCTTTTGGGTTGAAGACTAAGAGTTCTCTCCTTTACGTAACCTTAGATTAAGGGTTACCATTCCAAGGTTAAATACGAATACCTAGTTAATCTCTGTTGCCTTCGATAGGTCCTCTATTTTTTTAACACAGACTCGTATTATTCTTCGCATTTCAGTCAGAACTACTTTGAGTAAATCTTGATTTTCGTTCAATATAGCAGTTCCGTTGGCAATTCTTTCTTTCAATTACACCGATATATATAATTTAATTGCTTTTCGATTAAATTAAACGAAATACGTGCTTCTTTCAAAAGATTGTAGTTGCTTGTGCAAACGCGCCTCAAGCCCCATCAACAGTATCAAACTCTCTAATCACGAACACACCAAAACACAAACAAAAACACTAACTCTTCTGAATCGTGTCCAGACTGTACATTCGACCGCATGATGTTGTACGAGTGCAGAATGTGAACAAGCTACACTGCTCCTTGAATACGATTATAGATATGATGCATAATAGTGTTTTAATTTTATTTCTTGGCAGTTGTTAGTCATTTAGGTGTTATTTTTATATAAGTAATGACGTTTTTACTTGTGTTTGAAAAATCTAAAGCCGTCGATCTTCTAGCAATCCCAGCTACTATTTATGCAGCTGCCAGCTACTATTCATGATAAATTAACTAATCCTTAATTTAAATAGGCTCATAGGACCATGTTAAGCTATTATCAAATGAATAAATTAGCAAAATAATAGTTTCCCATAAAATCAACAATTCATTTGCACAAAAATACATAAACAAGCGACTGTTCTCAGTTTCTACGAAAGTTTATGTTCGGAGTTTTCCAACACGTTGGAAAAACACCAACACACCGAAATCTGCCACGCGCGAAGTGTTCGTGTTCGCGGAGAATTGAAAAACACGAAATTTGCTCTAAAGATTGATAGTGTGGACGGGCCTTAACTCACCTCACACCTAATTCATTGCAGATGTTACGTTTATGAAGTCTAAAAAAAATTTCAGCAGATGGAGTAAAAGTATACAAGCAAAATGATATCCTTGGAAGCCATATATCTTTATTAATTTTAGAGCTATGTTAATTTAAAAGCGGTATCCTTGTTTTATGACATCCTTTAAAGGCAAAACATAAAAAATGTGAAACTAACACAATAAAGCTAGTAAATGAGTTGCAGCTCGTCGTTCGGAGTACGTTAAAATGAGAACAAAATGTGCTCCAAGTAAAGAAAGTGAGAGTCAGGACATGCTGTAATTGACACGAGCAAGGTAGCTCTAAAGCAGGCAGGTAAACGAGGGATCAGATACTTAGGATTATATGGGTCTAAAAAACAATAAAATTAGCGAAGAAAGGAAAACTTCCCGAAATGGTATTGATCATGAAAAAAGAATTCATTGACTGAAATGTTACAAAAAGTAACAAATTTTCAAAGAGTCGACAAAAGATTGCAAAATGTAAAGAGAAATTATGTAAATAGAACGTAGTAATTAGGAACACTCAATTTATAATGTAAAAAAAGTTGAGATGAAGCAGTACGAAACCGCAACAATTGTTTTATGTAGACGAAGATAAAATTGTGAAGAGCGAAAAGTGCAAGAGATCTTCACAAAGCGTTGCACTCGGCGCCTGCTTAGCATGAAGTATGAGTTGGAGGTTGTCGCTGGCCGCTGGCGTATGTCTTCGGGGGCGTGTGAGCTTATGTTACTCTGGGCAAATAAAAATAAACTTATAGTTACTCTGCCAGAGTCAGCAGTAAATGTAATCGGAATTTGTAAACACAATAAGTGAAAATTTAAAGCACAAGAGACTACAAAAAACCTGGAGATACGCTAGAAAGAAATACATTATGAACTAAGGTTAAGCTAAAAGATAATCATCAACTTAAGGACAAAAATTTTAAGTGGCGGTACCCAATGGTGGTCCGGGCGTGAAGGCCCAAACATATCCAAGGTAAAGGAATTATGGAGTGAAATATTTTTTTTCTTAATTTCTTACGATATTGCAGAGGTCAGGAAAATGGAGCAAGTGGATGAGGAAGTGGACCAAACATGTGAAGCTTGCAGACGAACATTAAAGTATCAAGAGGCAGGAAATCGAGTCAGCTGAGAGCACGAATGTTCGAATTGTTTCGAAAAAGACAAGAATTAGAGGAGTTGAACCGTCTATTGGTCAGAGCAGAATTTAGTTCAACATTTTAAGGATGGCGACAAGAAGCGAAGCGTGGAGGGGAAGGAAGCAGGAGCAGGGAGGTGTCGGAGAAGTACAACATGGCTTGCAATGGCACGGGCGAGGCAATAGGGTCTTTGTGTCGCCTGAATTGGCTATTGCGGTGTAGCGTGGTGCATCCTGCCTACAGATCACACGCTGCAAACCCTCAATAAACACGCCACAACAGATGTTATTGAGTGCTCCATATCCACTCGTAGGAAACAAGAAATACACGCACACCATAGCCCCAATAGCAATGCCAGTCGTCCAGCATGAAATAAATAATCCGAAAAATATCAAGCGATAACTTGTGAATGCAGTTCAAGTCCGACGGGGTGAAAATGTCTCAGGAATTATGCGCAGAAATTGAATGCTACTAAAAGGGAGCGAACGTCTCGACAAGACTTGAGTAAAACTAGCTTTGAGTGCACGGTGAAAACACAGATAAGGCACATGAACCCTAAAAATGAAGTATCTCTTCAAATCCAATCGACGATTCTACGAACATCTTGAAAGCACTAAAAAGAGTGGTACAACAACCCTAAAAGATTCTAAAACTTTAGACGAGAGTCTGCAAGTGTGCAGTTTGGCCAACTCGGCAACAGTTCAGAACTGAGCAAGTTCCAACTAAGTTTCCCAATCCTCCATCTCAGCGAAGACCACACGACACCGCCAGAGTAGACCTCGCCAATACACGAAGGCGCAGCTCACTTCCCATTCCCTAACTTGAAAGCGAGCCACGAAATCGTTTCTTCGAAATTCAGGCCGTTTGCGCCATACCATTTCCGGTATAAACACACTCTAAACTGATCGACTTTCCAACTTATGGACATGCACTTCAAAATATTACCGGTTGATGTTCAAACATTATCTGAAAAATATGAACACTTTCGATATAAAATTTAAAAAAAATCAAGATAGAAATTAAAACAAACTTGCTATGCAGAGAGCTCCTCGAAGCTGCACTGGACACCCCTCAGGACACTTGTCACGCGCCCTTTGAGAGGAGCATATGAGGGCCCATTCTCTGCGGCGGCAGAACACTAAATTCAGGAACCAGACTGAGCTTTGCGCCATCGCTGACACCATAAAAACCGATATTTCCCTCAGGAAAGACGAGGGCGCTGCAGCACTTTTCATTTATTGATAGTATTGCAAAATACGAGTATTGAGTTAGGGGTGGCAGGCACGACGAGCTGCATTCTAATCGACCTCTCGAAGCGGCGCCTTCATGAACAAGCACACGGCAGCTACGCTAAGTTCGAACGGTGCGACTGGCATTCATCTGGACAAGTAAGTACGTGCCAGCACAGAGGAAACTTTGGACACAAAAAATATTTTCAATTTGTTTCCCATTCAATGAACAATGATTGACCAACGTCTTGATATTGCAGCGTTTTAACAACACTCTACCGATAATCAAATTTAAATCTAAAATGTACTACCATTTTGACAACCGAAAGAATTGAACCTTATAGAAAATTACTTCAGAGTAGTCATTACAATTAGGGGTAATGGTAGATTTAGTCCATACTAGAATCACTTTGAATAATGCTCGTTTTCACCAAATCGACAAAAAAAAATTCAAGCTGTAATTTATTAAATTCAACCTCCATTTAGAAATCGAGAGGTCTCGTACTTAAGGGTCTGGAATCGAACTCAAAATACCTCATACGCTGTCCTCTAAAAATATAAATCGCGCACCAAAAATTTCACAATAAGGGTCCCAAGTTTATCTGTATCAATAAGGCGACAAATTACCGACACTGAGTATACAAACACCCTAATATATTTCAAAGTGAATTGCAGTGCAGTTCTTGATAACAAACCATACAATTTCCCAAAGTTCTTATTAATGTTATCCCCATTTTGAGTACTCACACGATTAAATGATTGAATTGAGAATACAAAGACCATATATCATTCCCACCATTTAGGCCAGTTTTATACGGAAGTACACAAACTATTTACAAATAGTGGAAGCATATATCAAAGCATTTGAAATGTTTTCAAAACTAATACCGTAACTCTAAGGATGAAGCATGCAAATTGATCCCACTCATGAGCACCTACATTCTATGATGTAGTATGTGAGCAATTTTTACTTTAATTCCGCGCTAACTCGTAAGAATAGTTTAAGCTTTATCAATGTACCCTATTACCAGCCTTAACAAAGTTCAAACACAGAAGCGTCATCACTTCCATTTCACAAAATCGAAGAAATTTTCGCCGATGCACATGGACAAAATATCGACCGATTATCGTGAGGGGTAGATGGCCGTCACTGTCACAGACCATGGCGGAAAGAATCAGCAGTCATAATCAGTAACCGCATGCACAACATTAGGCAAATAAAATAAATCAACATAGATAACTTGATACACCTCACAGGAAAATGAAAAGTGAACGCTGAATGTAGAATTGTTTCACCTATAATTATCTTCATAATAGCACAGTGTCTTCCACTTCCAGCACTGCTCATCAATTACTTGAGGCGACCGTTGCTCGTATGATCCTCACTGCAATACGAAAAAGTTCGTTTGCGAATAAACTCGCACCTAATTTGATTTCTGTAGAAGTTACTTCAAGTTCTTCAGGCTAAAATTCCACTACGGAATTTCCGAGCCAAAAATTACTCTGCTCACACACCGTAGGAAACAGCGGAGAAGCTGCAGAAAGCCGATAACGTAGTTTGTATATTCGACGTCAAAAACAGCGAAGGAAACATGATGTATACCAGCTGCAGTCAGCCAATTGCGTAAAGAACACTGGTCACGAAGGAAAAGCCCAGCAAGCACTGGGCTTCAAACCTACTCCTAATGAACGTCAATAAGCTTCTCGCCGGACTTTAATATACGTCAATAAGCGGCCCAATATACGCCACCTCGAGCTCAGAAGGGCTTTCTCAAGCTAAAATAGGCCAGAAAAGTGTTCATCAAATAAAACACAAGGGATTACGTAAGAGGATCAGGTAAGATCTCAGTGCAGATCTACAATGAGGAGGCTATCCAAACTAAATGCGAGAGCTGCAGACGAACTGCTGACCATTTCAGATTTGAACTCTTGAACTACTGTGCAGAAAAAATACGAGATAAGCGACGCTTAAATTCAATACTTTTCATAAGACTACAAAATAATGAACACAATAACATACGTATTACAACAGTTGCTTAAAAACAGTAGATTCTTTCTAGCTTTGCATAATATAACTAAGGAAGTAAAGAATGTTCACGTAAGATCGATCATACTTATTTCTTATTTAGTCCCGCTATATCATCACTTCTTAAAGGTGAAGATTAGTCTGACACAATAAATGACTAATCATGCTGAAGAATGCTTAATGAAATATTGCAACCAGGAAAAAATAAACACAAAATGCATGTAAATCATGCAATCACTGCTCAAGGAAGATGTGAACGATCCGCATTATTAGAAATGGGGTTTCTCTTACAAATCTGTATATACTCAAATTCGTTGGTTATTCGCATTCGAAAATGAATGTGAAATTTTGAATTCACTACAGTGTGTTGATATTGCACTTCTCAGGATGGAGTATCGCTGAGAAGTGGTTGCTAACTTATAACCAGCATTAAAGCTTCTATTAAAGAGCTCTTATTCTAGCATCAAGAACTCGCGACATCATACCGACGTACGATCATGTAGCTTTGATTTGTTGTTCATAATTACAGACACGGATTCACTATTAACTTTACTGATAATGGAACTGGTCTTCAAAGCGTTTGTTTAATAAATAAGATCAATTTCCTTGAAATATTCTACGCTATCGAGTTCTTAGTGAACCAGCGAACCAGGCAAATGTGATTTATTAACCTATATGGTGAAAAGCTGTCGAAATTCGAGAATACTTTTTCCTTCATTCCTCAGAAAACAATTTTTTTTTCTCGATAAGAGGATAAGAGCGAATTTCTGATGATTCTGTTACCTAGGTTGGTCAATCATCCGGTATATTGAAAGTAATATTTTGCTGCTGCAGAGTTATTTCAGTATTACATAGTCGGGAATAAATTACGAAAACAGTATTTTCGGTTTCAAAATCGCTTTTGAGCTTCGTGTGAAGCAACGCCTCCGGCCACGCCGGATTCTGAACTACAGCTCACTCAGTAATACTTCTCCAAGAACTGTCACAGCAGAACACCAATTATTTTTCTGTGGTGGCAATGAAGCTGGACTTCAAACTTACTTTTCCGCTGGGCTTCAAACATCTAGCTTTTCCTGCGCACGCTGGAAGAACTTCATCAGTATATGACTACGCCTTAGACAGCAAGAAATCTTTGCATTTTTTCTGGATACATATATATTTCTTCGGGAAAATTGTTAACAGAAAAATTACGAGCACACCTTGAGTGCATACGGCTTATCAGTACTCGTCGTGTGAGTTCAATATTTCTTCCCTTGCCACTCGGTACTGAACTTAGTCACAATTCGGGATCCACGGAGCACATTTTGCCGCAAGAAACAAGGGATATCGACGCACAAACTTTAATAATACTGAGATGTTGAAACTGGTGCAACTAGTCATATTCAGGTTACAAGCAAGATTTTGTCATCGTGCATCGCGGTTTTTGCTGAACATTATTTCAAATTTTACTTGGGTTGGTCAGGGACGGGTAGTTCTCAAATGGACACGCAGTCTCCAAGCAGGAAGCTGGATTTCTGTATGGAACGCGCCATAATTCACAGTTACGCGCGCTCTAATGATTTTTATCGAGCATCAGTAGAAAACGCAAGGTTTTTAAAACACTTCTTGTATCTAAATTTAAAGTATTTTTCAGTGAAACGAAGTTAAAGCATTTCTGTCACTGACCTATCTCTAATACATATTTTACACAAGGATAACATTAGCTCTACGATCATACAGACCTTACTGCGACACCCAAATTGAGTAAAAGGTACAGAAAGACAAGAGAAAACCAAATGGCCAAAACCTCTGCAAAAGTTGGTACGACGCGTGGAAGCCGTGATACAGGAGCACGTACAGGCCGCAAGGATAAGTCGCGCAGGCTTCGAGTGGAGGCCCAAAATGTGATAGCGCTCATTACACTCATCACTCATTAGTCCCAGTCTGAAAATTATTCCATTCAGAGACCTCTTCTTGATTATAGAAACTCGAAGCAAAAATAGGACTAATATCAAACTCATTAAGACGAAAAAGTTTATTGAAAAGCTAACATGGTCACAAGCTATGCTTACGGTAAACCTACAAGCAAAATACTACAAGGTGCGAGAGCTACTTGAGGCCGTGTCTTTTTTAGATCATTACTCACTCGATTCATTCATATTATTTTATTTCAGATAACTAATTCAAATTAAAACGTTAATCCGAAAATGATAAGATATGCAGTCATAGTTGCCAAAATGGTTTTACGAGTTGTGGGAAGGTCATGTCATACAACCTGACATTTTTCTGCATGGTCTTACGGTTAATGCAGCTGGATACATTGACGCTCTATTAACAGTCGTTGAGCCCTGGATAGGTAAAGTATCCAATGGAAGGCCATTATTTCAGCAAGATTCAGCACCTAATAGACGGTAGTACAGAGAAAACTAAAAAAATGAATATTTATTCTTCTTGTGAAGGAGAAATCAAGCTGATCTCTTCATTAATTGTAGTTTTTAGGGCATAATTTTTTCAGAGAATACGCACACCCTGTAAAATGAAAAGGACGTAGTATTCAAAGAAATATTCACAGTAGAGGTTCACAGAAATATTTACTACATAGTCAATACAAAAGTAAAAACAGACAGACATTGAAGTGAATATACAATTGATACCCAGTACAGACCGGTTATAAGGAAAGAAGGCATTATTGTCAACTGATGCATAATGCGACGTCTGCAAGCCTTTCTGCCCAATGCTGAGCATACAAACGAACAGACGCCACGTAATCTGTTAAGAGTTCCTTAATAATTCAGCAGGAAAACAAAGACATGAAGACAATGGAGTCGAGTATGCATAATACAGAACGGCTAGCTGGGTACACCCTACTACAATAGGCCTTTCATATTGACATCGTCACTCAGCACAATTACCAAATGATGCTCTTCATTCAAACGCTAAGTATAAAAATGAATTACTGACGACGCGTGACCCATTATTGAAATTAAAGGAGCGAGTACAGCCACCCTACAAGCTGAGGTGCACTGACCAACTCTGATACCAACGCATGATATTAATTTCTTTTTTGTGTACAAGTTCTATTTCTCAAGCAAATTTTTAATTAGTTTAAGTTATTTCTAAGTCATAATTCGTTTTAATTAAGCAATTATTTATCATCTAATGAAATAAATTACAAATCATTATTGTAAATGCCAGTGTAACAGATTTAGAAGGTTATGGTTTTAATTTCCAGCACGTTAGTCAGAACGTAATGACCAACGCACATGACAGCATTACGCTCGGCACAAAATGTGAAGGTAAACAGGACAACAAATTGACCGCCTCGTAACAGCTTACGTTCAAACGCCCCTATAACCACTGTAAAATGGAGTGCCAATGAAAGGAGAGCGAGATTAGAGGCATGCTCAGTGAAAAATTACACTAATAAGACTTCTGAACACACACTCGCTGACTCTCAAGTCAGCCGCAAAAGGCATCCGAGAGCAGAGAGAAAGACCAAAAGCGCATTGCCTGGAGAGAGCCGCATTCCCGCCTCCAGTGCTTAGGTAGAGCTGTTTTGTATCATGCAAGACATTCCCATAGAATCAGCAAATTTCAATCACAACGCCAATTTTTTTTCAAACACGACATGAATTTACGTCAGCAATAGAACATCAACTGCGGTCGTTGAAATTAAAAAGCGGACTTCTACTTTCAGCCAGAGTAATGAAATGTTTTCAATTCCTTATAACTCTTATACAGCAGTTACATCGTGTTGATAAAATCCCCAAAAAGCTAAACAAAGTAATTTTTAACATTACATTTAGTCGAGAACGAGCAAGTAGAGCAACAGGAGCTCATCAAATTTAAGCCGATACGAGTAAGGATCCTCATACCGCAAAAAAGCAAAACCCCGTTCTGCAAAACCCTGACCTCGTACAGCTACACGCGTGGGTATCACTAAAGCTTTCAGGAGTGCGGAGAAAATACATTCATAACACAAACACAGATCAGATCTGAGGCACCATGGACCCTGGCTACTGAAAAACAGAGCTACTCAAGGACCACACTCTCGCCTCCACAGACACACGCCGAGTTGGAACGTATGCAGATAGGAAGTGCTTGTGACAGCGTCACACCTTCCATGCATATTTCTCCTAAATTAGAGCAGCCGACACACGCACAAACTGGCAGGGAAGATTGCGAGCACACAGCCACACGATCAGGGGCTCAATGGCCGGAATGCTCGAGCGTCTTTGTGCTGTCAACGATACTCGAGCGGCTGATGACCTGCCCTGTAATTTACACAACAATGGCGACCCAAATGGCACCGCCTCAACGGCTCTAACAACCAATGACTATCCAAACGAGCAGTCTTCAATGAAAACTATACAGCTCAAAGAGTTGCGATGCTGGCCACTAAGTCCAGAGAAAAGATAAAACGGCCGTCGATCGTAGAGCGCATCAAGATCGTTATTGGCACCAAAAACAAGCAAACAATGAATTGAAACAGCCAAACAATAAATTCAAACAATACACAAAAAAATTAAAAATATTCAACTCGTACTATAACACTCTGGGTGATTTAAGTCACTTTTATTTGGCAGCAGCAAGCTTGAAATGGATGAGGGAACAATACCTCAAAATATTAAACGCTACAATCGTGAAGCTCTTGAGACTCAGCGAAACGGCGGAAAAGACGACGGCGTGTCGTAGACCATAACGAGCAGTGCTCCGTCACCATCTTCGACAGAGCACTGAGCACTTGGGGGTGACAGGCGGCCATCTGTCGCAGCACGGAGTCACTCCCGCCAGGACACGGAGAACAGTTGAGGAAGGTCGCTCCTTGCAGTGTCTATGCTGGGACGCAGGGCGAATGCGCCAGGGACCTGACTTAGCGTAGTGGTCAAAGGTGGTGGTGTCTCAGAAAACATTAACATTATGACCCGCACTTAAATTTAGTACGAGAATCTATAGATTATCCAATACATGGTTCGTATAAAAGCAAGATATCATGCTTGTAAATTGAGCAAACCCTATACAATGGGAACATTAGAATCCATACAGTTTCACTATCAAAAACAAAGCTACTTGAATTCAAAAGTACTTGAAGATTGTGACAAATAAAACAGAAATTAAGTTTGGGATAACATTAGAAATTCAAATTAAAACTTGCATTGAAATCATATAAGAAAATAAAATCGAACTTTTCTGAATTTCGCTTGAAAATTCATGATAATTTACCCCAATAATCCGAGTACTTTTGAATTCTAACGTTTTTTTTTAACGTAGAAATGACACGTCTGACTTGAATTGATACACTGACCTGTTAGTTGAGCCGCACGCCGATTCTCAACCGTGTTCTCAAAACGGTGGGCTATGGCGCATGTCTATCATCCGTGTACAGGAAAATTCACTACATTATTGCAGTCGCAAATTACTGAACCGTTCTAAGGTCGGAGTCACTGAGCTTGTATAACTGCTCATCATATTCAGAAATACAAGTCGAGGAGCGACATCTTAACACGTTCGCCGCCAGATAAAGCTCATGTACGTCAAGTGGTATGACTGCAACCATCAACTAAACATTTATATGTTTAATTGAAGTCCCTAGAAACATATGGTACCAAGCGCCACTTTCTAAAAACGTCAGATAATGGCTTCAAAGTTTCAAGGTATAAGCCGTGAGGAGTAGAGGTGAAAGTCACCTCGACCTACATTCATTTTCGACCAGTTTACTATCTTTTTGTACCAACGGCTGACTCTCCGGACAGAGAAAGGTTTGGGGATGGCAGTGCTTTACCTCGTCTTCGCTACACATGCCACATGGTACCTTATGATTCCAGGAGCCTCAATTGTAATCACCAGCTCTTGCCTTGTGTGGCACGTGCGTCTTTGTTGATTACGTGTGGGTCAAGTGCAGCCACCTAGTATATCAAAACTCTTACCCTAAGAAAAATTGGAATTAAATGCTCATAAATAAAACCAATTAAATATGGCATGGAACAACGAATCTAACTTTCATTGTGGTAGCGAATGTGTTAAACGTCCCTCACTGGACAGATCCGTTTACTTGTTTAGCATAAAACATATTTGTACAAGAGTTATTTCAAGATTTTGGGTAAATATGAAATTTATGACTGAATTTAGTTACTTGTAATTTGTTATTTCTTCCAAGGACGATTAACTACCTTCAGTAATGAAATGGCCCTGCAAATAAGAACTACGCAGAAAACCAAATACACTCGTAAAACATGTCAGTGATTTTATACAGCATCAAACTTTCCCTTCCCGAAGGTGGGTGGCTAAGTACTTCATCAATTCTTTGAAAGTGACATCACTCAGTCATATTAACCCTTGAAATAGCTATTTTGATGCAATACGAGATTAAACGGGAACATGTAATCAAAAATAATAGAAAAACTAGGAACAGCTTAACAGTGGGTTTGAACTTATATTGAATTTAGAAAGAGCTCGTGTACTTTAATGAGATAAAAACAAGAATATTTTTAATTCTTCCCAAGCCTAATCTCAAACTTGAAGGAAATCCTCGGTACACGATTTACAGGCAATAATTGTACAATTAAGGCTCCTTAATTCCCAGTGTTGCCCCAGGCAGATCATCAGCACAGAGTTGAAATGTTAGTGATATTTTCCCTTGGTCTGTGAAAAGAGAACTTATTAAAATGTAGATGGCAGTAGTTAGATACTAGAGCGAGTCCCCTGCATCCTATGCGTAAATGCTGAGCGAGATGGACAGTGAAGATTTTCCACTGACCATTTGCTATACTACAAAGTTTCACATGGGCTTGCAATTGGAAAGAAATAGAGAACTCCAGGTCAAAAAATTGAACTTACAGCATGAGACGAAGCCTAATATTTCAATTAAAAAATATGAAAGTTTACCGTAGATTTTTTCCCAAGCACTCGAGCGTGCAGAGGATGCAGGTGACTGGGCACAGTAACTGCTGCAGGAGACGTACTCTTACAGCAGAGCAGGAGCGGTCCTGCCGGTCTCAGGCCTGGCACTCACCTGAAACAAAACACAAAAATTAATTCGGAGATTGATCTTTTTTTTGGAAGCGTAAGATTATTTTTAAAAAAATAAAACCAAAGAACTGATTGAAGACATTTCAATTACTTTCCAAGCTTTCAATTTTTACCAAAATCATCCTCGGGCAAAATACATCGAAAATTCATACTTACAAAATTAACATATAAATATGGAAATTTGTGCAAGTATACTGGATACAGGACAAGGGGATGAGTTAAATAATAAAAAATAAAAATATGGCACCAAGTGCAAAGTAAACAAATCGGCAGAACTAAAGTGGTCATTCAAATTTGGAATATAAATAAAAATATAAAGGCATTTTAGCATCCGCTGGTCAAAGTCCTGGCAATGATCAACAAATAATTTAAAATATTAAGGGATTTTAGTATCCGCAGGTCCAAGTCCTGGCAATGATCAATAATTTTGAGATTCTCATCATGAATAGGATAGTCTAATTATTGCTGGCTTCAAACTACTTGCCAAATTCCTCAGTCCATTCTTAACTCCTGTAACAGTCAATGGATTTTCTGTCAAGGATGCATTAGATTTTGCTGACAAAATTCGATAGATTACTGATTCTGAAAATTTCATCATGGCTAGTTTTGATGTAAAATCTATGTGTTACAAATATTCCATCAGAAGAAAATATTGAAATTGCTGGTCAGTCCTGGTATGCTAATAATGCTTCTGTGTTAGGTTTGGCTTTTGATCAGTTTAAGGAGCTTCTCCGGTTAGCAGTTAAAAATGTGTTATTTTTTTATCAAGTATGTACCCCCAACACATCAGTGGCGCTATCGGGAACCCACTCGGACCCACGTTAGCAACCGCCTTTACCACCAGAAAAAAAGATGGCTAAATGACTGCTCCATTGAATACGGTCCAGTTTGGTACTGAAGGTGGATTGATGATACCTTCGTTCTGTTTCGAAATATTATCCATGTTTCAAATTTAATTAATATCTCAATAATAAATATTCCGACATAAAATTTTCTTCCGAAATTGAAGAAAATAATCTGTTCTAGACATCTAGAAATAATCTTTCTAGATGTACAAGGAAAGAAACACTCAACGCAATTCTAAAGTTCAGTTTATAGATGGAAGGCGTTCACTTACCTGGAAATAAGATTTGATTCTTTTTTACCGAATGCATATGAACTCAATCTGATTACTTGTTAGGTCTTAAGAGCTTTCACGACTCTTTCGCTGCTCGGTTGACATTCTTGAAAAATCATTTTGCAGTTAACTTGTTTCCAATGAAATTCATTCAAAATCAGTTTTGCAAAGCATTGGAAAGCATTTATAACGTAAAGCGCAAGGTATCAACTGTGGAACGAAAAGCCGTACATGTGAATTTACCGTTTTGAGGTCCTAATAACTTTCGAACTAGTAGCAAATTTTTGTACATTGTAAAAACATTTTACCCGCAGCTCCAAGCCAGGATAACTTTCAGGTCAATTAACTCTATTCAACACTATTCTCGCTTGAAAGACGTGCTCCCTCCGGCACTAGCCTTTTGTGTTATTTATAAACATCAATGCGGACAGTGTCCTGCGGCCTGTATGGGCGAAACCAAGAAGCAATTGAAGGTCAGAGAAAGTCAACATAAGGGTGTTTCCTACCGAATTAGAAAATTGATCGCTATTTCAGTCCACAGCAAAATTCGAAACCACGCACCGGAACCAGACTATCCCATTCAGGATGAGAATTTCAAAATGGTTGATCATTGACAGGACTTGGATCTGCAGATACTAGAATTCAATTCCATTTTTAACAACAATCCAAATTTGAATGACCACTCGAGTTTTTCCGATTTATTTTGCGCTAGCTGCCTTCTTTTAATTTTTTATTATTTAATTCATCCCTTGTCCCGTACCCAGTATACAAATTTTCGCATTTCTGTCAATTTTTAATTTGAATTTTAGGTGTATTTTGGCTGAAATTGATTTTGGTTAAAATCGAAAGCTCGAAAAGAAAAAAAATTCAATCAGTGCTCTGATTTTATTTTTCTCAAAAATACAAAAATATTTAAAATAACATAAAAAACACCATTATGATATTAGGGAAGCTAAGTTCCAGTGCGTAGTCCAGACATGGACTTCTGAGGCTGGAGTATTACATGAACAAAAGACTAGTTTGACCAAGTCATCCAAGCAACAACGAAATAAACTCGAAAATTCTGGGTATACAATCACTGCTACATGTACTCCTACTGACACAAAATCAAGAAATAAATTGAATATTTTTACAATCCAGTGACGTTATCAATGACTATTACTATCAGTAAATTCATGGTTTAGAGCTCCCAATTCTCATGAAACGTGATCCGAAAAGCGCGAAGAGAAGATGCCATATGGTATTTTGCATGTACAGACCGACGAATCTATCCCCCAAATGTGTCCACATGGGATATCCAGCGCAGAGGAACAGTTAACCAGAAATGAAGAGGAAGAACAGATAGAGAAGACATAGAAAAAAGATATAAAATTAAAAGAAGCAAAGTGGGCACGAAACATAAAGAGTCCCGAAGGCCTATCTATAGTTGAAGTAACCTGACTTAGCACCCTGAGATTGCCAGACCTCGTAGCGTACGACTGACAGCCTAACTAGCAAAATCCTTTGCCTATCTCATTCCCCCCGAGAGGTTGTCTCGTTTTCACTGCAGCTTCGTAGCATACTTCGAATGCTTCTAGCATGCTCAAGTTCACAAATTAACCCAGAGAGAACCAACTAATTTTTTTAATGAACAAATATTACGTAGACAGTCCCATATTTTATGCGCTTTTGTTCACATTCATCCCGGTTTTGAACGAAATAATAATAAAATAAGACAAAACTATACTAATTCCATCGTTCTACCACTGGAACGATGGACGCTCTAAGGTTGAAGAGGAGGATTAAACTATCAATAAATTAGACATAATTTTCGATTATCATACATATTATCAATTCTCAAATTGTAATGAAACTAGAAAATATGGTCCAAGTAAACTCTTCTGCGGCGTACTTTGTATGTTAATTCCTTCATTATCATAGAATAATAACTCAAGGAAACAAATTTCAGAACTAACGGAGCCTAAAATTAGAAATTAAATTTTCAGGCGATACGATTTGACTTCCTTTCTTGTAAGAACTAAAAGACTCAGAGCCACCAACAAACATCGCACTTTACTCAAGTATCGAAAATGGGGCAATAATCCACGGAAATGAGACCAAATGTTTCATTTACTCATTTCATATAAAATCAGGTTCAATTCAACTTGATTCACAATCGTCAGAATAATTTTCAGTCTATTGTGGGGAAACCATGAGAAGGAATTTTCCTGCATTCGATACAGAAGAGCCTCTTGGATGCGACGAGAGAGCGTTAAATCGGGAGAGGAAATGACGAAACTTTCTCGGGTGACCCACTGAAATTGCTCGAACAAATTTGTTGAGCGAAAAAAGTTAAAACTCAGCCTACTTCAGAAAATATACCTTAGATTAGAACTGAATCAATAAGAACAGGAATACCTGCAGCCATAGGACGAGACACTGAACACATCTGAGAAGTAAGAAATTATTCGAAGAAAAGTCTATTTTCAGGAAGTTCTGGACCCAAACAGCATCAACACTAAACCGCTTAAACCATCCTTTCCGAAAACATGAAACCGAACTCTTCCGAGCCAATCTTTTGGAGTCGGTTTCTCCCGAGGAACACTGCTCAACGCAGAACTGTACGAAAAACAACGCTGTTGATGAAAAAATTCTCATCAGTGACTACAGATAACCTGAAAAATCTTTCCAGATGTTAACAGCAATGCTAAGCATAGTTTGAATACAGTTGCCTAATGCTCCAGAATTAAACTTATTCATTCTCTCAAGTTCTCAAACGTTTAATTAATGCAGGTGATGCAGTAGGCTGCTGGCTACGCAGCTGCGATAAAAGAACAAGCCCTCACGCCTGGGACTTCTCAATATGAGGTGAATGTCGCGCAGTAATTACCGAGTGAGCAAAATGTTACGACGGTGCAGCCAATGCGTGCTGGATTCTCCTTTCAGGAATGGCTTCTTTGTCGAGTATTATTTCACAAAACTCGTCCAACCTTGAAATTTTACACGACTCCAAGCTAGCAGTCAAAGGAGCGCCTCAGTCAGTACAGAGAGTACATGTGTACTTGATAAAATCAATCATTCTTCAAAATGTCTGCAAGAAACACTTGCGGAAATCTTTAATAAAGTTACATACTTGAACTCATCAGACGCGAAAGTTATAGAAGACTGTATAGATGGCACAAAAAATGCTTATTCACTACATACCTTTGAATTGATCTATGTAGATACACTATTCGATACGCTTTACAGATAAACAGCAGAAATATTAAAAATCATTCCGCAAGCGCAACATGAAATCCGTCCATAAAGTGGCCAAGTACGTCAATGCTCTCTGGAAAGCTGATTGCTGCGCACACGAGTATGCCAATGCAAACTCCTGCGTGCTGTATTTATTTCTTTTCAGCCAACGAGCGTGAAAACCCAGCCCTCGCACTGCTGAGGAACAGTCCCCAGCGCCCAACGCGCCTTGCACATGCAACTACATAAAACCAGAGAACCGCGCAACTGAAGTGCGATGACTTCCTGTGAGACAGACCTCTTCTGATGCTGTGGTGCCGTACAAGTTGAGAAGCAGCACGGGAAAACCTAGAATTACATCCACAATAACTCGGTAGCTTCAGTAAATACTATTCAAAGGAGAGCTTTCATCAACACCATTCCGTTGAGCTCTCATGTCTATCTTTGAAGCTAGGAGTAGCAAAAAAGTTTCATGATTCACAGGAAAACAATGGACAGAGCAAGAAAGCAATTCTACTGCTAATGAAGACCTAATGATAGCCTTGTGAGCGCAATTACGCGCACTTTACATCATCGTCCGCTGCAGCTCGTGCGCGTCAGGGGGAGATCAAAAAGACGTCCCCAGAAAGAGTAGCCTCCGCTACACCATTGATTGGCGACGGACCAGCTGCAAATTCGCTTCGATGGCTTCCGAAATAATTCCAATTGCGTCCTTGCGCTGTAAATAGACTTGCTCTCGTTAGTGCACTACTCAAGTATTAGCATTTTAAAGCCTTTAATCGATCGCTACAAAGAGCAACACATAAAAGGATGTAAAAACGAATGAAACCTCCAAACTTCACAGTGTCAGCGAGGCGGAAATATTGCTAGCTGATTGATATCCGCAGTTTGAAGTAAAAGTCAAATGCGACATAAGCTGAAACATACAAACCTTTCATAAATTAAATCATCACGCAAAAAGAATCAGAAAGCTTAACTCTTCTGAGTTCAATAGACAGAAAAGGCAAAATTATATTGTTACATCATCACTTGCAAATTAATAAATCACAAGTAAAAGCATTATTTCCTACCATCTACCTATTTTCTCGTCACAAAAGCCAGACTGATATCTATATATTAATCCGACTGAAGGTATGTATTTTGTTTGTCACACCCTTCATCAATAAATACAAAGATTACCGCGATATCTATGCTACAGCTTGATCATAAAATTCCACTCTTAAAGATTCTAACCCCGAATTATTCGTAAATCCTGCCAGCTAGTATTCATAAAATACACAACAAACATGACACTTGACACAGAGTTTTCTTCCGCGTGGCTACTTTATGTGAAGATTTATAGTGCACAAAAATTTTCGAAAATACAACGGAAGAAATAAGTTTACGGTATATGATTCAGTTCACATGGGTACAGTTGGTCAAATAAGTATTCGTAACGTTCG
>VOMN01005334.1:0-19072 GCA_014899125.1 Orchestia grillus | reverse complement strand
GTCAAGCAAGAATTGCAGTATTGCCTGTCAAGCAAGAATTGCAGTAATGCCTGTCAAGCAAGAATTGCAGTACTGCCTTTGACACAAAAATAACGAGAGCATGCAGTAGGCATCACCTCTTTTCCGCTAACTTCACACCTCCTAACAGGCAACTGCGCCCGTAAGTTTCTTGCAGAGGCAAAAAATAAAGTTGAAACTTGGGGCAAACAAGGGAAGCGTCCGGCCGTCGCGGCTGGGGGAGGGAGTGAGTCGCTCGAGGGTTGAAGGCAACTGCAAGCTGTCACTGAGTAGATCTCAGCTCGCTGCTCCACGCTGGAAATAATGCGAACATAAGCCACGTATCAGCGTGAGGCAACAACCAAGGCCGATACCGTGAACTAGACCTTGGCCGGACATATCCCATTGGGACTGCAAATCTACCCCAGCGCCCAATGAACAACTCGAGTTAGCTGAGGGGCTGGAGAGAGAATGGCTAATGACGGACGAAATACCAGCAACTGTAACAGTTAATGACTTCATCACGTCTTTTTCTGAGCCTGACTCTCACTACAAATGAAACACCGCAGGCTCACGACGCAAAGAGCTCACACGACAGCCAACACAGAATTTTGTTTATTGGAGATGTGTACAGGTCCTTTTAAAGATCCTAGAAATAGAGGGGATTTGGAAGACAATTGCACTTTTTCTCAGCTATGACTTACAGTTGGGACTGAGATCTAGTCAGCAGGACGTGTTTCAAAAGGTCTATCCAGCACTGTACGTTTTCCAGAAGGCAGCGGGTCATTCAAAGCTGCTTCAACTGATGCTGCGGAGGTCACAGCCGAGTTCAACTGAACACCCGACAGTGTCCGCCACGAGCTCTGGATGAGACGCCCCTGACCAGAAGTTCACAACAATAGCGAGGGGCGCCAGAGTGAGGGGCAGCTCGGACGTCTCAGCTGCGGTACGCAAGGCCTGTGAAGGCGGCCATGGAGACACAACCCACAGACCGCGTTCTGCATGACGACCCCTCCTCAATGGGGACCTTTTGAATGACACCATTGTATACATGCGCACCACGGCAACAGGGAATTGGTACATGGAGTTAATGCATTTTGTTTCAACAATCCGCACCTAACGCAAATAACGAAATATACATATGTGTGTGTGTCATGCGTGCTTACGTTTACACGTAATTAAATTGGCGCACTGTATCGGAAATAGTGCTCTTCGAAAGAGACGTTCTATCGGGAATTTCTTCTTCGAATGTTTCTTTCACCTGTTTGTAACTTTTAGTTTTAGTATAATACTACACGATAAACACTCGTTGATTCCTCGTGAGCTGCATTTTGAAGGATAGTTTTGCTAGAAATTAAATGCTTATGGTATTGTTATGATGGTATCACTCATACGGAGACAAAATACTCTGTTCGGGTTTCTGTGGGACATACTGTATATATTTATATACCTGTACATGGGGCAAAACAGCGTCACCACAGCTCAACCGTGCATCAAGTGTAAATTAAATAAAGTTACATTTGTTTTCCAGGTTTATAGCAAAGAACATTACATGAAAGCGGGTAACTCTGCTTAGTTTTACAATATTTAATACGATAGTTGATCATGTAATATTTAATAGATCCTTTATGAAAAATTATATCATGGTAACACTTTTTCGAGACAATATCAGAACATCAGCAGCAGGTTTATGTCAATAAAAAAGAAACTCAAAGGACATTTCTTGAGAACAGCAGTTCGGCAAAATTGCCTAGTCGACAGAGGTTTAAAAGACTCAATACAAAATATGTACATGAACTATGCATGAAATGTCACTAAGTTGTAGGCAAGAGTTCGTTTAGCCCACGCTGCAAATTACATGTGACCACACTTCACTTCATGAATGGCTCCGGTTGTGCCACATAAACCGAACATCGATCACCTGCATAGGCACAAAAAAAACACATCTTGATCACCTATTTACCGTCTCGTATGCCGTGCGCTCCTGCGACATTTCAAGAAACGAAACAAAATTAGGTCTGGTGAGGCGGCAGGGCGCACAAGCCGACCGCAGCCCCAGGACCCGACGCACTGATGGTGGCATTCACTCACGCCGACTGCAAGTCAATAATCGACGCCTCTATACTGCCGAGCAATAAAATGTTTGCACACTTATCAACTACTCCACAGAACCTGATAGCAGGGAAACAAAGAAGGCATTTCATAATTAAATTACCTCCGCAGTCATTGATTCGAAGAATATTATCGGTCTTTAATTCGAATGAAAAGAATTTCAGACTTTCTCACGAAGAAAAAAAGTCCTTGGCACGACCTCGACTCGATGACATGCGTACAACTCCACGGATACCGCAACCCGAAGTTCACTAACTCGTTTCAGAGCTAGGAGGCACGCTCTCCTTCACGTTTGTCGCTGACGTTTAGGATTGTGCCTACGTTTAGGATTGCGCCCGATTGTTATTTAGGATTTTACAATCCTGCCACTGTCGTAAAGATTGCGTTTACACTTGCATGCATGCACCAACTGAAGAGCAATGGCGGCCCAGATCGGTTTTCAGAAGTCAATCTGATTGATGAGTCAAAAAATAAAACTTTATCTCCTAATAATTATTATATTTTGACTTCATTTTTATACACCCGAGCGTCCAGGGTGCCGGGAATCTGATCATAATGACGCTTGGAGTGGAAATAGTAAGTCAACCCAAATAAAAGAACCAGATTATTCATTAAAAAAATGTAATGTTGGAAAAGCAGTTGTCCCCATTTTATGTTGTGTGCATATTTACCCTAGTTATGAACGAAATAATATGCATTTAAGATCAAACTGTGCTGCTTATACATGATGTCTATCATTCCTGGCAGTGGCCTTATAGAGTTAATGTTTGTAACTGCGACTGGGCAGGCAGCGGGCCCAATTTGAACACCTCCCTACCTGTCAGGCGCGAAAGTACCAAGGATAGTCTAACAAAAATAGTAGTAAAGGTTACCATCTGAGCCTGAGTACCTCTGGGTCTTTAAATGATAACGTTTCACTTAATAAATAATTATAGGTTATAGAATCTAGACGTTTATTTCATACTTGTAATCACTCAGGTAATGACTTTACTTTCTGTGTAAATAATTAGCTGGGATAAGCAGATCTAGCGGCAGAAAAATACTTAATTTTCCCTTTGCAATGAATGACGGACAATGCAAACATCTGTGCGAAACTTTGAAACATTAAAAATTCATCAAAACGCTTTCCATTTTTCAACAAACGTTATTCAATACTCAACAATTCAATATTCGCTGAATCGATGAAGATTGCCTATGTCAAAAATACATTAAGATAAACGTTTACATTCAAAGTTTCATTGCAAACATTTTAGGAGACAATTCTTTCATTCTCTACCGTTTGAATAAGAATGGTTACGGATAGTTAAAAAAAATCATTGCGTAGGTCAAGCAGCAGATTTCAAACAGAGAACTTGGGCACAAGAGTCGAGCTCTTCGTCACATGAGGAGGAAGTGACCCTTGGAATTATTTTATTCTTCCATGCTTTAGAAAACCTGGACCTGCTGCTGAGGCGACGAGCGGAATTGAGAATCTGCCTGTGGTTGAAGCTGGAAGTTTAGCAGCAAAATTTAATAATGCAACATAGTTCAGCTGAATGGAAGATATTGTAAATAGCAGAGAATAACTATATATCCCTATATTCCACGTAAGGTTAACAATTTAATTGCTACTTAATGAGAATTATTCAAAGGCATCGTTATATTTTGCCCGAGTATTGGGAGCAGCAGGCGGCTGTCAGAGGACCTGAGCACAGCCCGCTGGCGTACACGCACTCAACCCAACAAGGGGACTTCGCGCTGCTCTTCTTTACCTTACCTTAGCCTTAGATACCTTAGAGATGTTTGGGCCTTCACACCCGGGTCACACTGGGGTGCCGCCGCTTTGTGTACATGGTGTGCCTTCGCATATCCGTTTCCCTCAGCCGTTTGATGATAGTGAGGCAAGGGAGGCCTTCAACTTCACACGACCACTACACTCCTACTTTACCACGTAGCTGACCCTTATTTTACACGCAGAACATTTCTTGCTCATAACTCTAAGTGACAAAAGCGTATCCGGCAAGTCGAGCGGCAGAGGACAATGCCGAGGACAATGAAGCGAGCCAGCGGCAGGGGCCTCTCCTTCTCTCACACCCAACATTTCCAGCGTGAGACTCAGACGTCGCACCACCGCTCTCGACCAGCCCGCTGCTTTACATACTGTTTAATGTACATACTTGTACTTAATGTATACATATTTTAAAATGTAGCATTTGCATCAATTCAATACACATACATACATGCCTACGCAGCTTCTTAAAAAGAGTACGACATTGTGGGAAACAAAGGAAAAAAGGAAAGGCTTTCAGCCTCCTATTATTATAATTGCACATTATATTACACTATTATAACGCCGTCCCTTGAGGGCCGTTGCCCCGCACCGAGCTCCTGCTGCGGAGCCGCCCGAGCTGCCGCACTGCAACACGGAGTGCAGACGCCAGGCCACACCAGGCAGCAAACGACGCAACAGCCATTCTTTGGTGTCAATACAACTCAGACGCTCGATGGAGACCATTGCCTCAGCGGTTGCTGCAGCCAACACATCAGCAAGTGTTCGCATTGACACGGTGTATATTACATAAGTCATGAGCAGTTATCATAGACATATGGATATATATACATGACGCGCTTAAAACTGCGTGAAGATAGGAGAGACAAGCCGGTATTCATATACGTCTACGGTGCGACACAAACAGCTGATCGCTACACTTTCGTCTGAACTCCGTTGGAAAGGAGCGGTGTGTGGAGGATGGAGGGGGGGGGGATAAGCACTAATATTCGAGCGAGGACAGGCGATGGAGTCCCAGGAGGAAGCTCACGATGACAACCAGCTTCAATAACTCTTTCTATATGTTCTGTTACACGTCGTTCTTCTGGGAATCATTTCATGTTGGAGGATTAATGTACGTAAAAATATAAAATGTTACACTTCTTCATTTGGGAACGCTTCCCGTTATTTAAATTAATTGTGCGTTAGAATTCATCAGATGGCCACCATTTCAATTTTATCACGAACAGAGGCAGGCCTCCTCACCAGGCTCCCTGAGAGGCAAGCTCTTCAAAATAGGGAACTAGTCGCTGTGCTCCAGAGCTCGCGTTTACAGAGACCATCAGACGTGGGGGTCCGTAATTACCAGACCTCGCCCTTGCAGGTGTCGCGTCCATCTCGCACAACGCGAGTAAAGTTTTGTTTGAACTGCGTAACGTCACGCGCACTAAACTACATTTGTCCCCAAAATATCGAAATCGCAAATAACGTCATCTCTCTCACCCCTGCTATGCCGAGTTCTTAACGCCTCATTCAAGTAATTATTTCAACTGTGTCTCAGACAGCCTTGGCAGTCTCAACGGAAAAATCATGGAGGCAGCTGAATAAATTTCTTATTGGAGGTAGATTATAATACATACCACTCCAACAAAAAAAATGCTCACTGCATTCCACTACGATAGAAGCACGGTACGTAGATGATACAAAATTAATACGAACTCATAATTTCTATCCATTAGGTCAAGCCCCTCATCATTTAGCCACTGACGCCAGTGACGTCAAGCCTGAAACAACTCGGACCATCACACGCNCTACAGTACTTCTTGTGACGAGTTAGTGAAATGCAAAATAGATATGCATAAATCCGCCTTTAAAACAAGCAATACAGATCTCACTTATTTCAGTAAGGATGACACTTATTACTACCAACACATGTACAGACCAGAACTAAACATGGTTTCTTCCCTCCCATATCCGTCCACAAGCTCTAAGCCGATGGGCTTCACTAGCCACAGTCGCAGACGGTTGCAAGCATCGCTCTACGAGTGCACTAACACAATACCAGGAGACCACGGCTGCAGTCAACGGTTGCAAGCATCGCTCTACGAGTGCACTCACACAATACCAGGAGACCACGGCTGCAGTCAACGTTTCATGCCTCAAAAATGCTGAGAGGCAACGGTTGGCTTCAATGACGCCAAGCAATCGCAGCCAATGCTGGGAGCACAACACCAGGCGCTGATTAGCGAGCTCGGAACAAGAACGGGTGAACAGACGAATAACTTGACAAGTTTTCGTTATCAACTACGATGGGTGTCCATAACTGTCGGACCTAGAACATTGAGATATTGTTGTTTTCATCAGCATAAAATGGTTCTGATTACATCAAAAGGATATGTTAAACTCGAGGAAACTATGATTCTTCTCCACACAAAATATTAAAAATTTGGTAAACGTGGTACGTTTCAAGCTGATAAATTGAAAGCACAATTGAAACGTGCTAGCTTTACATCTTTTCCAGCGTAACATCACGTGAAGATAGCAAAACAGTAATACTTCTTTGATGCACAATGAACTACCATCTGAAAATTAATCACCTCATCAATTTCTATGAGGAAACAACGCACAGAAACCTGACAAACCTTCCCCTCATCAAAAATCACTGAGAAATTACTGAGAAAAACATCGTCAAAAGACATAGTGAGTACAGCATCATTACCACAACTGCCAGGAGTAGAGCGTTACAGGCACAGACGCCTCTGGAGAATGCATTCTCAAGAGAGGCGCACGTCAGTAACTGGAGAGGGGATGATCACAAGTGCTCCGGCAAGTGATGCCAGAAGTCTACAATCTACAACAGCTGCTGTGTCGTACAAAAAAGTTCGCTGCCGTCACACGGCCCTGGAAGGGTTGCACGGTGCCGACCTTGTGCACCTGTTTTCCTCATCGGGAACTCTTCTGACATACAAGGAAGTAGGAATTTTACCACGATGCACGCTATCAGAACGAGGCGTGGATTGAACATTAGAACGTAGGTGAGTGAATGTTCAATTAAAAGAGGGATAATTCAATGGAATACAAGTGATTCAGGCCTAATATAAAAGATGATATTTATTTACTCTTCACTTCAAGAGCACGCTACAACGATGCCTCCTTTTACTCAAGTGCAAGGAGTCGCGCGGGGCTATGATAGTATAAGACGACTGAACAGAATAGAAGACTAGAGCGAGCACTACTTCGGGGGTGTTTTAAAAGACAGAGGGTGTCGATGGTCTCAATCGACGAGGCACGACGTCTGGCCTTCTATCGTTTCAGCTCTCAATAAGCGCGGTTTAATATTCAGATTTTTCTCGCGTGTCGTCTTTTTTTGAAGCTCTTAAGCACGTGACAAGGTGTGCTTAGAGTTCAGAATAAAATAGGCAGAGATACTTTGATGAGTATAATTTGATTCATGTGTGAACATATGTAGTTGAAACAGCTGATTATTGAACAACTCAGACCTACGCTACCTATAGCAATGTAATGACACACTCTTTTTTGGTGATGGAAAATTATTTTGACGCTTGAAACAAAAAATAGGTGGGATAAGAGCTCGAACACACGAATATCGAGTGACCACCAGCCCTTTTGAAAATTAACTCAGTTACCCGGTAGGTTTAGGCAGTTCTGCGCAGATTATTTCTACGAGCGAAAAATTGGCAGGTGGGCGCTTGCAGATCTCGGTAGTAATGTTCTACGTAAAGCAGAGATAACGACTGCGCCACTGCGCTGCTCGCCAGGAAACTCTGCAAAATTAGCTACACCGGTTTTCAAAAGAGGGAAATGAGAGCATCACCAGAAAAACAACTGATCAACAAAGAGAAGAGCATCTTCACGGGAGCATCAAGTGACCGCCAGTAATGAGAGCATCATTTAAGCCAGCGACTTTTGATCTTAAACCGGAAATGCGTGATTCATTTCCTGGAGAAGTAATGAGTTCTGTTGAGCAATCATGTTCTTAAGAGTACAGGAAATATATAAGAAAAATTAGCGACTCAAGTGGCTAAAAATAGCAAATATCCCACTTGCATATCTCACATAAGTCTAAATAGCGAACCCCTTTCGAATAAAAAAATTTATCAGTGATGGATTATAACACATTTTAGTGGAACTGAAGTAGATTTATTCTTTAAATGAAAAAAAAACGTTTCTGAAACACTGTGTTCCTCAACCGAGACGAACAGGAGAACGAGAGCGACTGATCGTTATCAGCTGAAGTGATCACTTCAATATTAGAGGGCAGCCCCGCACCGACAGCCTCGGGGCTCAGAGAAAATCAAACAAGAGACAAGTCGCAAGGCCACACTTGAGTCCAGTGCCAGGGCGCAGCGCCGCTGGTGCCGGCAAGTCTCAGCGCTGTGCCGGCAGAAGGACTAGGCAATTACGGAAGGCTTTTCTTTTCATAGGCTGGCCACACGAGACGCATGGCGCCAGCGCGGCTTACTGGCCGCTCCGTGTGCACCGGCACCGCGACAGACATCCTCTACCCTCATCCAGAGCTCGGCTGCTCACGAAATGCTAACGTGGCCCCTGCGTGCTCCTGACCTGAACATCTCTAGTGCCCACACCCGCGTCTTGAAGGGCGTGGCCCGTCATGGCGAGGCCTCTGGACCGGGCCGAGCCTCGCGGCGCTCGCCATGCCGACACTGCCGCCCCTCTCCACACGGTACAATTCCAAAAGACGGCCCTTGTAATGTTTTGTTTTCCAGATTGTCAAAAACAAAAATATTCAGAGTAATAACTATTTGGGATCACTTAATTCGAACTACATAAATAAAATACATATACGAGTCCAAATGGAATGTTTGTGATATAAATACGCTAGAATTTAGCGCCAGCTCATTTTTATGGTCTTTATTACACTATCGCAACTGCTGCAGGCATTGCGAGGACCCACGCGTACTATTTAGAGCTTGCGTTTGTACGCACGAACTAAAATGGACAAATATGCTTTGCCCCCGCCGCACGACGCGCCGTGCAGTTGTGCTCAGCTGGCGAATGAAGTCATTCCGTGGATGCTCAGTGGTCCAGCGACAGTGGAAAATAAATTTCTTCAGAAATGTTGAGCTCCCGAACACAAGACTTGACTTGCTGTTGAACACAGTCTAATTAAAACTACAATTACCTAAGAACGCATTGCAACCATCATAATGAATTATCACAGTTAACCACTGCGAATCAAGTTCGATGCAGACGTTGATGCCATAAAAGTATGTCAAAGCAGACAATAGGGAACACAAAAGCAACCAAAAAGAAACACAAAAGACACTTCGCCATCAAATTCTTCACCACATCGATGTCACGAATAAGACAATCAAGGTCGGCTATAATTGCCAAATTGGTTGTTTAATTACTCCCATGCCTGCTAGTCGTCGCCACACCAGCGGGACTGCTAAATGCTGCCATTAAATGCCTCAGGAGAAGACAAAGGCCTCAGCAGCTGTGGCACTCAGGAGCGAGGTCCATAATTCGTGGCAGTCGCACGTGGGACAACAGGAAAGATATTTACTCGTCTTCGGAGATTGGCTTGGTATTTAACTCGACTCAGGAAACGAAAATTGATTTCAACTTGAAACTATTGGTGAAGGAGTTTAATATCTTCCACGACTATCACATCATGAGGGGCCCGACCGCCGTTCAAGCATTTAATATTTCAGGATTTTCATGACGAATTCACTCAAACTGTTAAATAACAAAAGAATGCTTGCGAGAGACGCACTCAATGTATGACTAAGCTTCGAGATCTGTTCGAGCCGACACGCATGGTCCAGAGTAGGTTCTCGAACACCGTGTTTTGAGCGGGAAGCGCCACGAGTGTTGATTTCCAAAGGAGGTTCAAGTATATTTCAAGTGCCATAGTGAGTCTTCAGTGCAGAAATTGAGCTCATGAAATTCGTTGAAGTTCCCCATTGTTTCAAAGAAATGACCAGAAGCCGTGAGAGAGATACAATCTCCATGAAAAACACTTCGAACGGCAAGCGAAAGCGATGAAGCCCCGGCCGAATTGTACAGCTAGCCTTGGCCCATGTTATTATGCCCTAGCAAATCCGAGCTCTTGGCAGAAAGACTTTGAGATGAACTCTGTAATTAGACCCTTGCTTGCTGCAGCTGCTCAAACACGCCACGCGTACATCGCGTGCCCGGAACACGCGTGCAGCACGCACCACGAGCAGTGTTCAAGTCAAGCACGTCGGGCTGGGGTCGAGTGCAGCATTTCGGTCCGGTCAGCCAGCCCGTCAGGGGCTGCCGGCCCCGCAGTTCCCTCTCAGTTCCCCGCATGGTTTGGATGGTTGATGGCAGTGCGTGTTGGGCTGGGTACGTCCATGGAAAACAGGTCCAGTTGTTTTCAAAGCTTCACCATTTTGTCCGTCCACGCAAATGTAGTTACGGAGGTACACAAGTTCCCCTGCTATTACTCATGGTTAGCTAAGCTCAATTTATCCATACGTACAACCAAATTCAGTTATATTTTTATTTTAACACATCTTCAAATCCTACACTTGAGACCTTCGAGCACATCAGGAATGATGTAACTACGAAATTGGGGTAACAGTTCGATTACAGGGACCCGTGTGATACTCGCAAAGATAATCAACCGGCGTAAATTTTCCAAGTGGCAAGCGCAGTAACAGTCATGGCTATCTAGCGCAAGTGATAGCGGGCTGGCCCCCTAGTCAGTAGGTTCAGGGTTAAATACCCCGGGCGGTGTGCTTTTCTTGGTAAGTGAAGATTAAACACGATATACCTAAAGAGGCAGCACACCAGTGCGGCCTAGGATGGGGTGTCCGAACTACTCCCACGTTTCGAAGTTTAGTCGTAAGCACGGGGCGTGGGCTGAGAGACGCTCCGTCGCGCTGTTATTGGCAACCAATTGGGGCTGAGTAGGTCAGACAAATCCTCAAACTGGACTCCAACGGAACACTTTGCAAAACAATAACAAAAAGCGAATTCATTTTAATCATTTTTACTTTCACGTACTTTCAAGTTTTCCGTGGATTTTTTCTGTAATTTATATTTTGGAAAATCATATTGCGAAAAAAGTAAGCACATGCAATTCAATTACAAGAAATTGAAAACGTAACCTTGTATAATAAATAGCAAACTCAGTTAGTAGCCCAAATGTAGCTTAGGATGAGCGCCATTCTGAAACTAAAACAGAGAGCAAAAGTCGACACACTCTCCTGCATTGAGACGCGCAGACTTTAGCATTGAAGATCATCAAAATATGTGCACACTAAGCGCCGCGCGCATAACCATATTTCTAGAGTCACAATTATAAGAAACTTTAATAAAAAAAAATTTTCAATCAACATGTACGCGCAATGGTGAGTGAGAAGAGCATCACTTGTACCAGGGCCGGACCGCAGGCTTCATTTATGCGGACGGCACCAGAGCGGCGCTACGAGTGATGACTGGCCCAGTGTGTGGGGACTCCAAAATAGACCCCAGGCGACCTTTGGGGCTATCACGGCCCCACACACCGGCCACAAACTGCCCCCCTGGCCCCCACCTCCGGCTCTAATGTTGCTTAACAGGTAATGCCACGCTCGACCTTACAGGTGCGTCGCTACAGTGATAAAACCGCGACCATTACTAGTTTGTCGTGAAATGAAGAATTCCCTCAGTAAAAAGTACAATACAGAGAAGAATGGATGAGAAAATGAACAACAATCTGGTCATAGGAAAAAGAAACTCAGATCTCGTGCAGACATGCTATTCAAAATGAACTTTGGTGAGCTTAACAGGTCTGCTGACATGCATCCGTACCTCCAGCAAGGCAGGAATACCACACACGCCATCTATAAAAAGATTGTTTATAATTATTTACCAAAGAGATATTTCTTTCGCTAATTCTGTACCAAGAATAAAATCTCAACAAGCTAACAGCACGCTGATGCAAGAGGAATAAGACTTCTGACGAGAAAGGATCACAAACTTGAAGTTACGAGCACACCCTCTCGCACCCGCTAGCACTGAACGGAAGTGAGCGAGTCTGGGAAGAGGGAACAGCCTCCCAAATTTCCCAGTGTGAATGTCTTAATTTGAACAACAAAGACGGACCCGCATCAGACCTGACACAAAAAACATTACACCGAATGTCACTTTATTTGATTGGATTGAGCCTTCAAAAGGTTCGAACCTGAAGTCAAGACATTTTGCAAGGTTAATTTGCAACACATTTCGCATGGTTTCACCCAGCCGCTTGTAACGGCCAAAGAATGCACTGACCAGAACAAAAAGAAAAAATAAAGAAAAGTGAGAGCAGCTGTGGAGTCTCCACACATCTTGTCTAATGCGGAAGATAATGAGCTATCAAAAATATTTCTTTATCGCTTGTCACATTAATCTCCCGCCGTTAGTTTGTGCATGTAGAAAACTGCAATTATTTTCTTTTAAGCCGAATGAAATTAGAATTCAGGTTACATAGAAGAGGGCGGCCCGGAATGAAAAAGGCAACATGTTCACTTAGGACCACGAGCAGAGTTCCTCGCGTGTGATGCAGCAATTGTACAGGTACTTGACGCTGTGATTCGTAAGATGCGTGGTTAAATCAAACATTCCTATGAAATATTAGAATATTCATTTATTTTTACCAGTACATCCATCGCAACCATGGATCGAAAATATGCCTTTACTGTTCCTACAAGACGAAAATAGATCGATAAAGCAAATAAAAAAGAGTGAAAGAAATTTTCACTCATTTTTATATAAACACATGCAGGGAACAACATACATCACTTTTTCACATTCGCCGCTGCAATGCACATATTGTACCGGGCTATAAGCTTTCGCATCCCGCCAGAGAAAAAGGCGTTTGCTTACTCAAGAAGCGACGTCTACAACGCTCGCCGGACTTTATTTGATACACACCAAGAACCACATATCGCCTCCTCCGAGGGGCTGAAGAAGTAGTAGTCCGCTGGTGCTAGAGAAGCACCGTACAGAACACGGGGCAGAAACTCACAACGAAGCCAACGAACATTGTCCATAGCTACTTTTGCTGTATGAGGCCTGACGTTGTCGTGGAGTCCACGCACTTCCCATGCGGCCCTCAGCGTCGCTTTTGAAGCGTTACTGGTTTGGTTTGGTTTGAGGCAGAGGCGCAGTTGCAGCGAACGCGTACTGCACCAAATAGAACAGCGCACAACGGCTCGAAGGTGCAGTGAAGTGCAGGGTTCACTTGCAGGACCTTTTTTTCTGGCGGAACTCGGCCGAATTAAGCAGTGACAGAAACTCAAACTTCGTCCATGGTAAAATGTGATGCAAGTGGCGTCAATCACACCCAGTCTTCACTTACAGCTGTTAAAAAATTGCCTTTCGTCTTTGATTAATCATCGTAGATGAATGAGTTACGAGTAATAGATTTATTTCTTAAACAACACTCACTCAGTGTCACCCTACTTTTGTTCCCTGTGACAAAAACAGCCACGTGATCATTTCGCTGCAACGGTGCTCGCCTCCCGAGCTCTAACTTTGCTGCGTCATCCGACAAGGAAGCACGAAAAAGTGCGTTTTGTATTTTCATGGGTTAGTAAATTTCGAGTTACTATCTTGCGGACGATACAACCTCTCCCGAAAATCAAAGGAGTTTGAGAAAGATAGCAATGCTCCCTGTATACTTCACACTGAATATAGTGAATAATATTCGTTAGTTTCCTGCCACACAGATAAGCTCGCGATCACGTGTTGTGTCGAGACATCCTGACATTAAACTGAACACGATAGGCAGCGTGAGGGTCGATGGAGGTCCACGCCGCTGATACTGCAGTCTGACATGCTGTTGTGCACTGCAGCCACTACGGCGGTTGTGCACTGCAGCCACCACGGCGGTTGTGCACTGCAGCCACTACAGCAGCCAGCGCCATGTTTTTGTGTATGAGCCTCTTTTAAGGCTAGAAATAACTAAGGTACTCTTTTGAACAATAAAATTTGACCGAAATGTTGAGCACTCTGACACGCAAATATGTGCAACTTTTGAATCAGTTCAGTGCATTAGTTAACAAACTAAAGCAACGTCATTGTTTGAGGACCGTGACACACTGTTGTGCCTTGCAAGTTTTCAGTTAAAATGAGTCGCCGTTGGAGCCTTAAATCAAGAAGAAGTAAAGATTGTGTCTCAATTAACTGATGGTGAATGTACGAGAAATATAATATGGCTGCTTCTTTGGGTCGTGATGTCCGTACTGTGAAGTATCTCGGCAATCCTGAAGCCAAGGCCGAAAGGAAAAACAAGGAAAAATGTAGGATCATAGAGATACAGGTTTGTCCGGAGTGAAACGAGAAATGTGCAGAAGCCCTCAGTCAACGAGCAGGAATATTTTTGAGAATGTTGGACTGGGCTGTGCATCGAAAACGACTCGAGGTCGACTGCTGAGAAATATGACAAGACACGTTATGCCCCCTAATATTAGACCCCCTTTAAAGCGGAGACATAAGGATTCTCTGTTTGAATGGGCAAGAACATACATAAAATTAAATATTAAACACGTCCTCCTACTGATGAGGTGCGTGCTACCCTCGACGGAACCAACAGGTGAAGCAAAGTTTTGGCTCCAGAAACGGCTTTTCGCCCCCCAACGTCATCGTCGTCAAGAAACAGGAAGTGCTATGTTTCGCGTAGAAATTGTTGGCAATGAGTTAGTGGATCCTTTTAGAATCCCTGGAGGTGTAAAACTGACTGCAGCTGCCTATGTTGACTACCTGAAGCAAATGATTGTTTCGAGGTTCCGGAGAAGGTCTCTTACCAACATAAAGAACCTTGTTTTTATGCATGACAACGTCCCATCACATGCTTCAACGGCCATAGAAAAATATTTGGAGACTCTTGGGTTGAAAGATTGCCGACTGATGAAATAGCCAGATTGTTCTCCAGGCCTGAACTCTTTTGAGAACCTGTGGTGATTGCTTAAGCATCGTACTAACCAATCGGGACGTCAACTTTACACAACGAATCACTCGTGGAATGAATTTGAAACTTGTGCTATATGCATTGATGCAAATGAAATTAGAAATTTGACGAAATTCATGGACAAACGTCTCTTACCTATTGTTGAAGCACGTATAAAATACATTGAAAATTAATATGTTCCCCTTGATCTATGTTAAAAGATATTAGTGCTAAAATACTTTTAATATTCATTCCGCATTTTAGTATCCTTAGTAAAGCCAAAAATTTTGAACTGCCTATATTTTACAAATTTTTCATGTCGGTGCACAAAATTCTGGCACGGCTAAACTTCAATTAAATTAAATACATTTACAAATCATCCTTACCATTGGACTAATCGATAAAAAAACGTATGTAATAGTTGAAACATACGGAAACACCTTCCAAAATTTGGTAATGACATGCGTTTTTGTGTCGAGGGTTAAGAAAAAACTATTTAGCACAAAAGCTTGGCAAGGGATGCACTGACGCTGGCTACTGCAGCCGCCACAGTTGCGCTCAGGACCTCACTGCTGTGGCGCTCTGCCACCAATTAGAGTTAATCCAACAACCAGGAACGCTACAGGCGCCCCTGGAGTCGCTCAAACGAGTTTCAGTTCATAGAGTGAGACGCTGCAAACCCTAAAATGAACCGACATTTTGTTAGAGCTTCATATAATTACAAGATGAGGCTACTATTCAAAAAAGATGCACAGGTTTCATCCAGCGTCTCAACGAGCGCAAAAATGTCACTAAAAAATATCGAGGTATTAAGAGGAGGAAAAATTTCTCTCCTGGAGTTTCTCAGAAGCCACAAGAACTCGTCGAGTTTTTGCTACGCTCACTCCAAGACGTCGCGGCGCCTCCCACCGAATGCCTTGCCGTGAAAATGGCACATGCATTTCGTCTCTTCACTGAGGTTCCTAATTTCCGAGATGCGCCGATATTACCACCAACAGTCTGGGCAATAACCGGCGATCGATGACACCAGGGAAGACTTTAAACTGTGTAATCACTACGAAATCGTTCAATAAAAAGCTATAAATAGTTGAGCCTAAAGATTACATTTAGTATTATTTGATTTATTTACGGCAATTTTGCAATTTTGGGGTAAATATTACGAGCATTGTAGTCTGGTTACCCAGAAGAGCCCAACTTGATAAATATTAAGAGCATTCCTAGCATGAACTGCTTCAGTCGACCGCTCGGCTCGAGCTCCTCGCACTCAGCTCAGCCCTGGGCCCGCAGCTCATACCTCAAGTAATGCGCATCCTGAGCCAGAGGATGAATGATCTAACGTTCACCGATTGATTAACAACCATTCCAAGAAATTTAAGAAAAAATTGCCTAAAAATCTGATCGGGTATCTTTTATCTATTGACGCCAATATCGTAACAAATAACAGATAGATCGACAGTTCCATAAACAATCACATCCGTTTTTAGAAATCCATTTACTAACGCTTAGCGTAGTTAAAATACACCAGCACAAATAAAATAAACCAGAACTAATTGAGCCGACGGCGGTGGCAGCAATAAAATACACATGCTTTACTAACGCAGAGGGAAACGGTATCATTCAACAGCTTGCGGAGATGCGAAGGGACAGCATGCGCACAAACCGGCGGCACTCCAGTGTGGCCAGGGCATAGAGGCCCAAACACTTTCAAGATATTCAAGATAGGAGTTCTGCACGACTAGGGAGAGGCACCGGCGCGCCGCCGCAGCGGGGCGACTGGAATGGCAAACCGGGCATTCAATGGAGAGCTGGGCTCACATTTTGGTCACCCTAGTTGAGTGGACTCACAGTAGAGAAGAGGAAGGCACAAAAGCTACTCTTGCCAGACACTAAGTTAAAAACAGGACATAAAAAATGCACAGAACCATGTGCATTTTGCACCAGTCTCAGCGCTCAGCAACTACGGAATGGTCCGTACCGATCGTTTAACGATCGGTATCGACTGACACAATTGCAGGTTTCTGGAGAGATTTCTCTCCCAGTCGTACAGGCAGCAACGACCAAAACAATGACTATCACTGACGTCAACGTCCAGACGTTCAACTCCCGTCAAGTTACAGCAGCGAAATGAAGTTCGTAATAGCAAGGTGTGCGACCTAAAAGTATGTGGAAGCCGTCTGATCGAACACAACACGACACCCACAAGGCTGAGGCACCTGGATTCGAGCGTAACAGCATTTAGTCGCTGTAAAGTGCAGCGTCGGGCATCTGGTCACCTCAGTAACTTACAAAACCTTCGTAACAATTTCCTCATTTGATAATTGAGGAGCTCCGATGGTAGGAGGTGGAATTTTTTGAAGTTCTACCTTCAGACAATGTCTTGACCAGTCCTGTTACCCGGAAGTAATTTTTTTTTGGACGAAGCTCGCGTAGTGCAAACTAGTTTTTTTAATTTCGTACGACTCAGCGCGTTTGTAAAATGGGAAGCATCGCTAAGTCTCGTCACGGGTGCCGTGAGGAGGCGTGAAGTCCTCGTGAGCTGAGGTCGCAAAGTACTGAAGAATTACTCGGCCGCAAACGGCCCGGGCGCGTGCGTGAGAGGTTGTGCTGGAGAAATTCATGAATTTGGTTTTCGTATCTTGCTCATGACAACACGTGCAATAACTTGTGAAGAACAGTATTTTAATTACTCTGCTATCAAACTGACGAGCATGGGCAAATTTTATTTTGACAATATAGATGCAAATATTTTCTGTTTATTCAAACTCTAACACAGCTTACTAAGATTATATATTTAGCCCAATTTAAAAATTTTACGCGGATCAAACATGAGATTCTTATTCAACTCTCTTCGAATTTCCCAATCTTCAACGCAGCAACCCTACGTTTTAGAAGCCTCACGTTTGACAATTTTTTGGGGGAAATTTCATTTAGATTTTTGTGTTCAAAGATATGTTCAGGAAATCTCCGTACATTCTAGTTGAAATCCATCGTACAAAAATTCTCTGCATTGGAGAGTTGGTAGCGAATTTAGGTCAAAACCAACAGATACAATCAAAACAGATTGAGTCAGGTTTGTTGCAAGCGAAGACGTGCACAACTCTCAAGCACGACATCGTGCTCAGATCTACAGCACCAACCAACGTTCTTCATCAGAAAAAGGAACCACTAAGACGTTCTTGCTTCAAATAGCAGTCATGGCAGCTGGAACAGAGCAAGAGGAATGAGATGATTCATAGTGTTCCAAATTCATAGTGTTGCACGAGATAATTCATAGTGTTCCATGAGATGATTCATAGATGAGAATATACATAGTTCTCTCGCCTGCTGGGTTCGACCAGTGGCGACGGCAGCACTCGGGCTGCTGAGGCGTAGCTCCAGAAATTACTCAGTCAAAATGAACCCAAACAGGCACGTAGTAATAATTGCTGCCCAGCTGACGTGGTGCATACAACGAAGCTAAAAAGTCGGGACCACCTCCCTCGTTGGGGGGGATGCGGACCACCGAGTCCGGCATCAAGAAGTATTCCTCCTGGCAGACGTTTTTTTCACGCGCCGGCCTCGGACTCAAAAATCACAGCTAGAGTTATCACCTACAGCCTTTTAAAAATGACAGTAATTTGAATTCACTGTTTTCTTGAAGCAAAGCTTTCTGCTTAGCCTGTGATTGAAGTAAAATCAGCTGTATGCAATTTTAGTGCACAATCAACGATAAGATGCTACTACATGGAGGTTAACATTCGTACAATGAATCTTTTCATAAAATCATAAAAATTGAGACATTTTTCGTAATAACAGGAACAGTTCTCCTGTGCCGCAGGCGACGCATTGGATCGATTGACTGGGCCAGTCCGCATAAAAATAGAACACCAAAAAATTCACATCTTTGCACCCACAAGCGTCATTCGTGTCCAGAATGAGGCGTAGCCCTAATTATACAGAGCGCCACCACAGCACGCCCTGCCACCGAGCAGAAGCGCGTTGCCCAGGAAATAGCTCAAGAGATTGCCAGGTCGCCCCGTACATTAACATATGAAGGCGCCGAGCAGCTGCGTCTCACGCTACTTCGACGAAATTAGGCACCGCAGTTACGGGCGACGTCGAAAAGTCGTGCATTTGATGCACAGCCCGCCAGCGTTAGTGAGAGCATCTCACGATACAAACTTCACACCCCGCAGCAGGGCGGTGCAGAGACGGGGTCACCAGTCCCCTAGAGCGGCCGGTCCCCCTAGAGTGGCCGGTCCCCCTAGAGCGCCGGTCCCCCTAGAGCTGCCGGTCCCTCTAGAGCACCG
>VOMN01005331.1:0-14988 GCA_014899125.1 Orchestia grillus | reverse complement strand
TGGTCAAATGGGACCAAAATTAACCAGTTCGGCAATAATTACAATGGGGCTGTTTGGTGAAAACCGAATACTTTCATGCAACGACGTAACTCCTGCCCACAGTGAATCTCGGTGGTGCAAGCATCATGTTGTGGGGTTGATTATCTCTGCAGTCCCAGGACGACTCCATGTCATTAAAGGAACCATGAATTCGACCAATTTCTGCGAAATTTTGTCTGAACATTTGATGCCTTCTGTTCAGATGCGCAGGTTGAAAAGAACTAAATAGGTGTTTCAGGAACCGCAAGCACAAGTCAAAATACACTTCAGAGTGGCTCCGTAGCAAGAGGGCTAAGGTTGTAGACTGGCCTTCACAATCGCCAGATCTTAACCCAATTATAAATACTTAGAAACATTCAAAGATTCAAGTTGGAATGAGGAAACCATGAAATCTGACTGAATTGGAACTATTCTGCCTTGAAGAATAGGAGAAAATACCTCTAGACTTTTGCAAAACCTTTATCTCCTCATACAAGCATCGCCTGCTAGTGGTTGTAGCTAATGAGGGCTAGCCGCCCAAGTTTTTAAATAGTTCAATATTGTGTTTTAAGTACTTATTTGCCATTTGCCACCCTGTTTTCGTATGTTCGTTATTATTTGAACATTTTCGTATAAATTCTTGTCCACTAAACATTACCTAATGTGTTTGATCTTGCTCTTTCCACGACATGCAATTCTCCAAGGTTTTCTGAAATATGTTGAATAGCGAAGAATATAATTTATTTGGTATGGTACGAATACTTATTTGACCCATTGTAAGTCGAATGAGCGCTACGGTTGACTTCAAATGTCCAAACCCCTGTGTATAGAGTATTCAAAATCTAGTGAGGTAGTGTTCCATGTAGCCTGTAAGGTGCTGTGAGATGAACATTGAACTGTAGCTGCCAGTTCAATGATGCATCACTCCTAGACGTATCGTATGGTATAGACACAGGTGACTCGAGAGGGCACTTTTAGATTACCTCAACTACAGATTGGCCTACGGGACTTCAATCTTTCTTGCTCATTTAAATTTTTGCTATATCTACACCTTTCTTGGACGAAAAGCAGTGATTCAGCGTAAACCATTTAATTGAGAATTATCTGCTCCTATTACGCGTAGAATCCCAACAGGTATTCGCACACAATTTAGGCTGATTAACAGCTACATTTTTATGTCTTTTTTCTTCCTTATGAAATTGCTGTTCAAATGCGCTGGGGATCCTGTGTGGTTAACGCACCTTGTGATGGATTTCCTGTTCTTTGCAGTCCAAACTAAACGGATCTTTCTCTTTGCTTTCTTTGAATCGCATTTTATGTGGATAAGGGAGGATTTAACTAAAAAATAATCTAATTTTGTAGTATAGAATATTGTTTGACAGTTATGCAATTTGGTAGCACAGTTTGTTTGAAATTTATATACTCCTTGACTGTATGCATATCTTCTCTCAGAAGCCAAAGCAAGTACCGGAAGGAATACGACAAATGGTTGTTGAATGACCAGTCGATTTGAATTTGTTTTTTATTTTCGATTCTCGCGGAAACCCTTTCATTTTATGTGCGTTCTGGATAGACCCAGATATGTGCATGCATTTGATGTACATAATTATACAGTTTTAGTCTCATATAGAGTGAGTATATTTTTAAATTAACACAAGTTTTTAAAGCACAATCTCTCACTATACACTCTACAACGGCATCAATGTCTCCGGTGTGCAATATGAATGAAACAATGTTAAAAATCGCAATGCTTCGAACGCTAGCAACCGTTAAGGTATATCGGATAAACGTGTATTACAATATTCGTTGTTAATACAGTAAGAGACACATAACAAGAAACGTTCACAACAGGAGGCGAAAACACTACCGTCAGCACGACCGTCGTCGAAAGCACCAGTGACCCTCACACCGACGCTTCTGCTGCAGCTGCTATCAACGGCACCGAGGTACGACAGTCAGCCTCTCTGTGTTGATGTTCTACGCTTCGTAGTGTTGTCTTCTTTAGTTGTCTGTTGAGCTGTGCAGCTAGGTAGGTACTTCGACTTTCTCTGCCTTATCTGTGCTTCCGTTCTTTGCATATTTTATGTTCAGGTCAGTTCATTGGCTTACCAAACTTTCTATTGAAATACCCCTTATAATTATGCAATTTCACTTTTACTTCTAGTTTTAGGTTTTAAAATCGTGATTCATTATTTGTCAATGTTGCTGAGTTGAATTTAAAGTTTCTTCAGCCGTTTTATTGAGCAAATATGTACCAAATTGCTCCATCTTCTTTAACTTTGAAGCGACCAAATTATTTTTTCGCGATAAGATTACTTTTGACTTTGTTCGAAAAACCTGCTATAGTCTATGTTTGTATGCAATAAGACTGCATTTGGCTTTTTGTGAAAAACGAGCAGCATTCTTCTAAAACGGGACCGTATTATCGTTTTAGTCGATGATAAAAGGTGTACCTTTTAATGTCTAGATGTACCGTTGCTTAGAATATTTCTTCTTGGCTTAATCTCACTTTATTACCTTGTATTTAGGATGTACAAGAGCCTCGTCTTTTCTGAAAACCCTGAGTAATTCAATCTTCAACAGTCCACAGTTACGGTTGGTAAACTAACGTACTTATTCCCACTTCTGAGAATTTTTTTTGCGAAGTCGTAGCAACAAGTTGAAAAATATCGGTACCAAATTTAGGAAACTTACGATGTAATTTTTTTTACCACCGAGTTAATCATTGTCTGGCGTTTTATAATAATTACGAAAGTTTTAGCCGTTTCGTGAGACATTTTTCTGAAGTACTAAATATTAGTCTCAAAGGATTAAAAGTGTAGTGTCTGTCAAAATCATGTTTTGGTCCTACACGTACGGTTCCTTGTAGCTCGTATCTATGAGTGAGATCCTGGACTTCCTTTCTAATGTAATTCATTCGTTAAATTTTTTTGCCGATATTTCTTGAATTTTGCGAGCAACTTTCAGCGCTAGAACAATAACTAAGTTAATGTGGCTTAATATTATTTCCCTATTCAAGCACATATATCTCGTTCAGAGTTCATTGACTGTAATATATAGGAAAACTGATTGGAGACCGTTTTAGATGCGTTTGACCAACTGAACGAGGCAAAAAATGTTTCCATTATGAACTCAGGACTCATCCTTCCGAATTGTAAGAAGACTGGTGAAGTTGGAGTCGTATTAGTTTTACATTTTTTAGCTATGAATTCGACCTCAATGAATTCTGAAGTGTGACGCTCTCATTGTTTCAACTTTCCTCTGATGAAATATATATTATCTCATATGTATTCTTCCTGTCAGTAGATTCTCATTTTTTCAAGTAATATAAGATATCCTCTTAACATTTTGGTATCTCTTTAGTGTGGTCCTCTAATACAACATTCTTGTTCCTCATCGTTCAAAAAAAGCTTCACACAGTTCATAATTAATTTTAGAAATAACATTTGTACATTTTTTCTTCTTCCTCCTTGCTGCGCGTGGGTTCCTTCTGCCGCTGGTGTTGCCCTGCGTCTGTTGTGGTGTAAATATTTCTGGATCTCTTAAATGCAGTGAAAGAAACACTACCTCTTACCGTGAGTAGCAGTGCTTAACATTAGATACTAATTTCTCTTGCGCAGTGGTTCTCGCTCTCTAGGTCACAACTCATTCTTGAGTTATATTCATTAATGGATTGCTATGCCAATTTGAATTAATCTTATTCGGATTGTTATACAGTCATAGACTGTTATGCGAGGTTTCTGAATTACATAGGTTAACATATGCAGTTCTAAATTTAGTGCCACTACGTGAGTTGCATTAATATTTGATTAGAGCTGTCATTGAAGTCACTTAAGTATTTGTATTCCACCCAAACTGCGAGCTGCAGTTTCGGTACCTTTACCAGGGTCCCAAAGAAAGGGTAGAGAACTGCTGCTGCAGCTTGTGCAGAATAGTGCTCGAAAATTTCTTATCTTGAACTTTTCAAATCTCTATAGTGCCTAATTATTTGCGGTACATAAATTGAAATTCCCACAATCTTTTGAAGGCTGATAGATTTGTTGCGTGAGGTAACTATTTGTTATATAATATCCCTTCTTCAATGCTACTGAATAATCAACCTCAAATAGCGCAGAAATTAAAATCGTGCGTCTGTTTGTTTGGATGTGCTCCTCTAAAAAATATTGAGAACACTACTTTTTTACTATTGATTTTTACTTTTTCACTAAGGAACAATTTATCTGTTGAATTGATTTCATATAGGTCTCTGATAGGTTGTTTATATTTTTTTTTCATATGTTCAATATTTTACCAGATCTTCTGATAAAACTCATCACAATTTTCCTGAAATACTTATAATATTCTGGCCTTAACATTTAGCATTATATGTCAGGTATTTGAACGATGTCATAACTCGCATAGTTATTTCATGGAAAATTTTTAGAAAAAGCATTGCTTTTCCATAAATTGTCTTATTCTTTACTTGGTATAATATTGATGAAAATGTCTCGGAAGGGACATTATGGATTATCTTAGTTAAATATTGCTTTGAAAATATGTTAAGAGACTTACTAAAGTGAATTAATCACCTTAAGTGTAACACGCATCAAAGCATATTCGGTGGATTGCTCTTTGAAAAATATTCACCTACGTTCTATATTTCACTGTTTTTGTACAGTTAGCTTTAGAAATTTTACATTTATCCAGGTTTTTAATTTACGATTGGTTATTTGAACTTCCAACATACGAGGTTTGTTTACCAGCACTTTGAATTATCACTGTCAAAATTATTTTTTATGAAATTTTGCCCCTTAAATCAATATACCAATAAAAGTAAAGAATCTAATCTGGATGCGAGATTCTCTGTGACATTCGTGTTGGAAGATAAATTTTTCTTCATCTTTTCCTTCTGTCATTCGTGGATAGTGACTCACTAGTAAGTCAGGTAAGCTTTCATGGATGTATCAACTTCTCTTCCAGTCCTTTATCTTACGTTTTTCTATTTGACGTCCTCTTAGAGGCTTGCGCACTTTCTTGAAACCGGATTGTTCGCTGCAGAGATTTTCTGATAACTTCCTAAAGAAAGTGTTTTGTTCCATTTTGTGAGCTTTTGTTCTTAAATAACTTTTTGAAAACAATTCGCTTGATGGAACAAATTTCCCCTTCCAATAGTCGGTGTTATTGGTTCCCGAACTGAAAAAAAACGCTACCTTACAGCAGAAGCATGCGCTGGTTCACTCATTAGATCTCTGCTTCCAGGATATTGACAAAGAAAGAAATCCGCGAAAGAAACGGGGAGCGCCTCTCGCCAAGGTGGAATCTTTCTTCATCAAAAATCCTCGCAATCGCTATGTGGACGGCAGAGCGCCTGGGACCAGCGTTGCTGAAACTTAAACTGTGCTGAACTTAAAGGAGCACTGCTGGGGTCTGGCAGTATTGCCAGTTTCGGTAAAGGTATTAAGTATTGGTAGCGATGCTTGGTTGCTGCTGAAGCTATGTTTGAGCAGTGGTCCTGAATTGTAGTAATGCTGAATTTCCACAGACCACCGAATTTCTCATTCGGTGTCATATATCACTTCGAAATTAGCGTGGCGTTGCTGAATTTTAGTGTCATTGCTTTAATCTTTTCTTTGCTTTAACTAAGAAGAAATTTTTCCTTTCTAGAATTTCAGAAGTCTTTGTTGAACCATGTGGCTTTTAGGTGCTTTCAAGCAGTGTTAAGGATGTGGCCGTAGGATATTTGCTTTAGGAACGTGTATTATTAAGTGGTTTGCAATTGTTTTTGTTTTCTAGGTCTGAATTTGGCAAGGGTTTAGTGGTAGCTAAATACTAAAGAGAGTAGGAAGCTCTCCGTGACTGTAGTTTTGTGCGATTCAGGTAGCATTTTGAGAATCCTTCGGATTTTTGTAGATACTAATGTTAATGAGTAATTTGCTGTTGGTCTTAGTGGTAAATTTCCTCACTGCATGTGAGTTCTGTTAACAATACTGCCAAGGCCCTGAATCTCTTCATGTTGTTCACTTCTAACCGTTAATAACCGTCATAGTTAATTCACCAGTATTCCTGCCTTATAATTATGCTTCTGAGTATAGAATGAACACATTAAAGTATTGTGAAAATGTAATCTTTTAATTTCTAATGGATCAAACGAGAAGCGTAGTGGAATGACTCATTCTTTAATTTGTAGATTAACGCGTAACTGGAACAAAGTTTTTTTTTTGTAAAATTAGGTAAAGAATTGAACCTGGTGAATTTTCATTCGAAAGGTTTCGTGAAAAAATGCTGTATTTCTTACCAACTGCATTGTCAGGAAAAATGTTTGTTACCACCGAGCTAAGATTCAGGTATTAACATTTGAACCCATTTATGTTTTCACTAAAACCGGGTATTTTTTTCCGTTTGCTTGGGACTTGAATGACTAGCTCTTACTATGCTTACGTTGGAAGAAATTAACAATGAAGCCTTCGCTCCAGTAAGTATTTCGACCATTAGTTGTACTGGATACTCGCTCTGTTCCCAATGCGTGATGTATCCATGTTAAGCTTCATTTCTCAGCATCTTCTATTAGGTTCTTTCCGTGGTTCTATGCTCAGCAATGACGGGCGGCATGGGATCATTGCATGGGGCTAAAACTAGCTTTGTGATCTTGTCTGTTCGACGTAACTTCTGCTGATATGATTAATACTGTGCAAATTGAAGATTTCTCCGAACTCTGGCGAACCATTCATGAAAGTTGTTCTAAAAAAGAAGTATCTCTTACACCTCGCCTCTGAAATCGTCCTGTCTTATAATTGCAGGAGCCACAAATCTATGCGCTTCGAAAAACCCACCTACCAAAATAAGACACGAATCAACTTTCTCCTATCGACAAAAATCTTTGTCTTTGGATTTCTCTTACCTGTTTACTTCGAGAACCGACTCTGTAGAGTTAAAAGATATCACTACGGAAACCAGAGTTGTATCGCGTCGATAGGCTTGTATTTGAAGTAAGTAGGTATTGTAATACCCTCCTCTATAGAGACTATAATAAGAGTACATTACTCAGCGGAAAATATCTTTATGAAACACAGTTTTCGCAGCTTTAAATTTGCTACGTTCAGATTAACTGTAAAATTATAAGTATTGGTCTAAATCAAGTACCGGAACAGCTATGTTTCATGGTGTTTCTGCCATGCTCCCCTACTCTGTACGCTTCTTTACTTCACCGCACTGTACGCCGTACATGGTACACTGCTGATTGTGCCGACCTGCGTTGTGGACCAATATTGGTACACACATCGCGAGTCCCTATTAGCAAGTCCAAACAAGATGCAGATGCGAGATGGCAGTTCCATTCAGAGATGTGCTTAACGTGCTAACGAACCATAGGATTTTCACTAGGAGCGTTTTACCTTTCTTTACTCGCAGCTCCTTTTAGTGATTCCTCTTACAGACCAGTAATGTCAAATTCAGCGTTCTGCCATTAAATCGTGATTGTGTTTTCAGAAATTTATTGTATAGGAAGTTAGAATGTTCTAACCCTTTTGGTGACTTCCCTTACGTTGTTTTACTTATATTCTGGAAAATAATTATTGGATAATAAACTAATTAGGACTTTGAGAAAAAAGTCTTCCCATGTCGTTAGACATTTTCATTAGCGCGTGTTGGGGTACCTATGGATGGATATTTTGATCCGATATCTACCACGTGATGCGTTTCACTGATCTACTAAACGTTGTTTCGTTTTCTGCCTTAGTATGGCACTCATGAAATTTTCGGTCATCATTTCGGAAAAATGATTCTGATCAAATTCATTTTTATTTTAAAGTGAGCAAGGCAGTGTGAGCTTGAACAACAAATATTCATGGCGTTTAGTACCCACTTAACGAACATGTAAATTGCTTCCTGAAGCAGTGTCTTCTTTTGCACTAGCCGTGGCTTGTGTGAAAAGACTGTTACATGACCGACAACCCGTCATATCTTCAGAACAAACTGAATTTTCATATCTACCATGTATATTTTCAGTATGCAGTATGTAGTAAAGGAATAAATTCGTGTTAAACGTTCCATCTCTACCAGAGTTACAAGCAATGAAGTAACGCAATTTTTTATTATAAAACCGGTCGCTCTCGTTTGTATGTCAATTTTAGAAACTAATGTTTCGAACACGTACGCTCGTAATTCTATTAAGAGTTGCATGTTTTCTCAGTTAACCCTATTGCTGTTGTGTATTGAAAATTATAAAATTTTTCAGCTTTTACAATGAGCGTGCATCATCACGACTATCTTTTTACTTTTCCAATTCAGTATTGAAATAGCTATGGAAATATTATCCTAAATTCTCTGTACTTGAATATCAAGAGTCATGCTTCGTAAGGAAGTATGATAAATCATACGCGTTAGATGTATATGATAATCGCGTGAGGTAATCGACTCATGATGAAGACCGTGATGAATGCTCTTGTGACTACTTAATGGTGACAGGCTGTAGTGTAGCGATCCTTCCTTTAATGGTAATGTATCTAGTGATCGAAGGTCATTTCAGAAATATTGGGCTTATATATTAGCGTATTTAATCTCTTCGCCTAGACACTAATCTATTTCCCATCGTTGCCTCAATAGAGAAATAGAATAGTAATTTGTCTATTGATAGAACCTTTTGGACACTTTTCTATCTTACTACTAAAACAGTGAGACAAGCAAAGAACAACCGCATGAATGCCACGGAATGCTGTTTCGCAATCGGGCGTTGGAGTTAATTCCTTATTTTTATTTCTCCATGTTTTTGTTCAATGATATCTGGTATTGATACCCAGTATTGAAAAAGATGACATTACGTAAAACGATTAAGGAAAATATTCAGAATTATGCAGTGATTAAAAGTAGCTTGTCAGCAAAGAAACCGCTCACATTTTTTTTTGGTGAATTCGAACAACCTAGATTAAAAGTTAAAAATTGAATGCGTAGAAATGCATTGTGTTTTTTCATGTAGATCTTTCGTGAGCTATGTATAGGCCTTTGGGAGGGACTTGTCTTTTATGCCTACTGCTTCTTTAAATTTTCATACTTTTTAAGCTATTTTTCATGTCTTTCCTTCCTCTTCATTCTTAACTTGCTGTCTTTATGCGCAAGGTATCCTGTGTGAGAACTGTCCTGTGCATAGGTTCCCTGATTTCTGTTCATACTTAATGAAATTATCTTCGCTCTCTTTGGATCACATTTCATGTGAATGGGGAGCATTAAACTAACTAATAAGTCTAAATTGCCATAAATACAATTTTCACGGTCTTACTTAGTACTAGGTAAACTGTTGCTTCGTTTATGCAAAGCTTAATTATCTTAGCCTGCTAACAACCACTTGAAGCTATTTCCAATGCACATAAATAGCCGGTGGTATTCATACTGTTGTTCTCGCGTCTCTTGTAGATTTTGAAATAAATTATCTCACTTTAGAAAACTGCTATTGGCACTTTACGTCTCATTCAGTAGCCTCGCGACTCATTCTCCTATGCCGGTTCTCATCGTTAGCGAGAACTTTTTTCTTATCCCGAAAGGTTTCTTATCGTGTTAAGTGCCAGGACTGCCATTTTTACATAGTTTTTATAAAGCTTTCCATATTCCGCCTCTGAGTTGAACTTTTCGCTATTAATCAGCGGAAATGTCTGAATGCCTCTTGAAATTTTACGTCTACTGGGAGCAGGTAATTTTCAGTAATTAGTGCACGCTACATCACTACTCTTCGTCGAGCAGTTATCTTTATTTTTATTGTATTTTTCCTGTTGCTACGCGGTAGGAGTTTAGGTTTCTTACGAGAAAAATTTATGAGTCTCGTTGCAAGCAGAATATCGAACCTCCTACTTCAGCTCCTCAACATTTGTGTTCTTGATGCCTCCGTTTTGTGTAGCTAGAACATAATGTATGGTCAAGTAAATGTGGAACGATAGCGATGTGCTTATAGTTTAATTAGTCGAATCCAGATTTGCTCCCTTTTCCCTACTGTGCTCTGCGAAATGTTTGTGCATCGAGAATGGAGGAAGCGATCAGTATTTTGGATCATGCGCTGTACTGTGTTCTGAGGTATTGCTGCTCGCAGTATTTCACCGTTTGAATTTACAAGTTTCATTTGTTTTTCTTATGTATGAGACCTGAGTAATTGCGTTAAATTTTGGACGAAGTGCTTTTGTAAATGATTTTGTGTTTGTCTATACTACACAATAACACTAATTTTTGTGTAAAATTCTCCATGAAGTAACTCGAGTGGCAAATTGGTAGTATAAGGTAAAAATTTTACGTCGAACAGTTTTTCAATTATTTCATTTTTCTCGAGTAAAAAGATGAATTGTTATAGTTGAGATCTGATGCACCAACCCTTTCTATTTGTCTACATTCAGTGCCTTGATGGAGTGTAAATTATTCCCTTTTAAGTTTCAAGTCAGAAAGTTGCATAAATGGCTAATAATTATTCCGTTTATTTCCAGAATTTTGGTACGTTTATTTTTGATAACAGTATTTGCACCGATTTAGTGTCGAAAACTATGTGATTTTGTTCAAAATTCATGCATTTCATTATCTGAAGAGTTATCATTCCAATTGCACCAATCACATTCCTCTTCCTACATAGATGTGGGGTATCATTTACATTTCAGTAGTGAATGTAGTCATAGATGCCTTGAATTGCTAACGTACATGTTTTGCAGACTAGTTGTTTCCTGTATGAAGTTTCAGTGGTCATTTCACAAAATGGTCAGTTAGGACATACTGGATAGGGATAGTCTACTCTTTCGAGCAGCTGTTATGTGATAAGTTGTGTAGTGAACAGATTTGTGTGTTTTTGATTTAAGAAATTTTCAAAGGAGCAACCATTAAAATAAGTTTTTGCTACTTCAAACCCTTGATAATGCCAAGTCTCTAGTACTATAAAATTGGCTTCCGTCTATTAAAGTTCATCCGTACTTCCGGGTCCGTCTATTAAAGATAGGGTTGTTTCTCTTTTGAGTCTGTCTTGTCATGTAATGCGAATAATAGGGTGTCGTATAATTTCTACACATTGAAACAGGATGATTGAAACCTTATGATTTGCATGAAAATTGTGAAAATGCATTCATTCAGGGGAACTCTTATTTGTGGTTATTGTTCATACATCTTGTCTGCGCGTCATCCGTCTATTAAATTGAGGAGGATAAATTTGTGAATTTTCGTTAGACTATCGACACTTGACTGTCACCTCTTCTAACTAAATGTTCTTCTCCCTGGCCTAAGTGATAGTCTACTCAAGACTTGAAATAATGACCCTTTTTCATGGTTCAAGTTCGTTTACCCTTACTAGTGTAGAACGCTTCATTAATTTTACCGCAAAATGGTGTATTGGTTGACTACATAAAACAACCAAGAGTTCTAGGATTGGTTATGTTAAGCTTAAGGAAGCATCATTTGATAACTTCTTGTTTTTTGTTATAAATAATCAAACTTCCAGATCGTTTCAAGTCTGCCTGTTTCATTTATCTATGGATCTACGTTGGCAGAATGAGTAACCATAATGAGCGTACTAAGGTAGCTTTATGGATTATTTAAGAGTAAGCTTGGGTGAGTGTTTGTTAAACATTGTTATGGCTTTATTTATGTATCATTTTGTTTCTCTTCCGGGTCGTTTCACATTCCAGCTACTTTGTCGTGGATTCTCCTTGATCATCCGATGCTTATCGCCGTCGGTAATGGCTATTAGAGATTGCTTGTTTTGATTCATGGTAGTGTTTTTGTTGGTCTCTATTGGGGAATATTTTGTTCACTATCCCTCTGTTATTTTTTAGACTTGTAGTGTATATATTTGTGAGGCATTTCGTCCAGGCAAACAAGCTTCTTGAACTAAAAGAAAAGTAAATGTATCGCATCACTCTTCTTTTTCCTCGATAGAACATTTTAGAAAACAGTACTTCTGGGTTTACGTTAGGAACGGCTGTTTCAGGATGTAATAATGAGCAGCAGTGAATTGGAAACACATCACTAAAATATTCACACAAAAATAACGAATCGAATCAGAAACATTTACACAATCGTCAAAATGCGGACAGTAAAATCTGTGTCTGTTAAAGAAATGTTTCGAGATTTAATGTTAATCCTTCTCGTTTTCTCCACTTTCTTGCCTCGCAGCGACTACGAAACTTAACATCGAAGGTATTTTTCCAATCAAACATTCTAGTTTAGCCGCATTCACTTAGAACTATTTCTTGGGGGCAGTCGCACTTAGGTTGGATGAATATTCGCGCAGATATCGTTTGTTGTATTTCCCCATGATAATTATCTCCTGACTGTAAATCCTAGTTGTATGCATCAGTTAATTTTTTCATTTTTTGTGTGAAAAATTTCAAAAAAAAAAATGTAACCAGGAATTTAATTCATTTTCAAACTGAACATAACTCATCTGTCGAAGGAACCAATGAAAATGAATATCAAAATTCCATAGCGTTGCTACTTCAAGTTTACTGCCAAGAAGAACAAACTCAAGCCTCACAGGACTGCTGCGCTGGACGTTTAGGCGAGCCACTCGTTCACCTCCTTGGGCACTGGTGGCCACGCTTTGCTCACAGACGCCACCAGGCTCTGATCGCTCAGCCACATGCAGTACTCCCGCAACAAGTCTACATTGTAAGAAAATAATTCAAACGTGAGTGGCTTCAACGAAGCATTGAAACATAATTCAATCTCAAATAATTATCTCAAAACCATTGTCACCTAGCTATTCAATAATTATATTATTTATATAAAGGAAGAAGAGGCGAAGACTAAAATAGCAACTGTTGCCAAACTGGATCCTTCCTATACGAGGTGACATTGAATTTGAAAACTAGAGAATACTCTCAAATTGTCAGTCAATATTGATGCCTACACCTACTGCGTATTAAAACATAAACGTACACAGCTTATATCATTAAATCGGAGATCTAAATTAAAAATTCTGTCTGCTATGAGAGAAAATAAGAGTCGTATTTTCACTGAGTATCACTCACAGAACACTCTGTTAAAGTCTCATGAAAATTATGAGTACCACCGGATAACATCGGGTCATACCCTTTTTTACTTTCCTTATCTAATACTAACACCTTTAAAACACGATGTGGATAACAATACTCACAGTTAGGCTGCTTCTTCCAAATGCTCAGAAGTTTGCCTTTGCTGACAACGTCGCAAATTTTCAGTGCACGAATTAAGGCATCCTTTTGACTCTGATATCTGGAAGTGACAAAATGATATGAACATATAGCTGCTACTAAATGCTAACTCAATAGCTAATCTCGTTAGATAATCAAGAGTAATTTACATTAAGCAAACTCTGTAGCTTACATGAGATTAGGTTATTAGTTAGTTTAAAGCTCCCTATCCACATGAAATGCTACCCAAAAAGAGGGAAAAGATGGACCAATTAGTATGGATTTTAGAAAAAGCGTAATCTATGCACAGGTGTGTTCCCACACAGGATTCACTGCGCATAGAAACAGCAAGTTAAAAAGCAAGAGGAAGGAAAGGTAAAGAATAATCAACGAAGAAGGCATGAAAATGGAAAGAACAAAAGTTGAGAAAGAAATCTCGAAGGAATAGCTAGAGGTGAGGTAACCTGAAGGTGTCCTCCGGGGGTCGCCAGTCCCCATAGTATAGGATAGACAAACTTGGCATAATCTTATTGCCTATCCTATGCTTCTTGAGGGGACAACACTTCACAATATTGATCTAAAAGATTCCAATGCGCATCCATAGCACACTCTCGTTTCTCTCTCAACCGAACGGCAGTACTGAACAATACTCGTCAAATAGTTCAACTCTACGGACTACAATACACGATCTCTAGCTCTCGTTCTTCTCCTGAATGATCCCACTCACTATTCCACTAAGGCATCACCCTCTTCATTCACAGCGTGAAGCAGCCCAAAAATTTGTGCGATGTTATTTCCTCTCAATTTCACATGGAAATTAAGTCCGCCTGGAAAAATTATTTACGGCGATTTCGGGGTATGTCTACCTAGCGTTCTTCGAATAAGTTACCCCGAATTTCCTAAAACTCCTGAGTTTGAAAGCATCATACTTCAACTCCGGTTCATTCACTCGTTGTAGATTCAGAACTAACAACAATTCACAGCACACCACAAGTAAAGGCTAGAAAAGACGGTACAAGTACAGAAAATAAATACCTCAACATTTTCAAGTAGCGAGTTACAACAAAAGGCTGTTTCTTAGCCCCTCAATATTTTATCTTAAATTCCTTGACGCGCACATTCAGTAACTATAATGTTAGGTAGAAGTCGGAACTACGTCGACTGGATTCTGCACGTCGCAGTATGCCTCCGTTCGAGCAAGTAGGACAGCTGGTGTAGTAGAGATATATTTGGTCGGGGCACGAAACTTCGGAGTGCTTTCAGAACAGTTGGTCCACTGCGATGTTCTTTTGAACTAGAGTGGGGGGAAGACACGTACACGCCGTACTTTTCACATTCATCTCATATGCAACTTTTTCACCGGAGCATGCAGGTATAATTTTGGTAGCTCAAGAGCCTTGGGGGTGATACCTGCGCTTAGGCGGCCAAATTATCAAAATTATAGATGTTCTGGCGAAAAAGTTAGATTGAGTACCTAATAACTCAGAATATCTTACCTGAGTGCAAGAGGCCTGAGTAGAGTGACAAATTCTACGAGATGTTGAGCAAATGGCTGGAGTTCAGTACACACGTCGCCTTTGAGAAGATGATAAGCGAATCTGGAGTAGCCCTCTGTGCTGGGAGGGTGCGTGATCAGGCAGCAGGGCAGTACCCAGTCAGCTCGACCTGCGCAAAGGTAAATTACTTCAACAGTCTTTTCGAAAAAAATACACCTGTCTTTGTTCAACTAGTTCACTCTACCACAAACGAGCACAACTCGCTGTCTCTTTTCCGAACACTCCAACCTTGTAGATATTTATATTTTATTTAGCAGTTATCTAAATCAATACAAATAGAAACACGCAAGAAAGGTAAAAATTACACGTGA
>VOMN01005330.1:0-12382 GCA_014899125.1 Orchestia grillus | reverse complement strand
CGGGTGGGGTGAGGGTACAGGCAGGGCTTCCAAATGTGGAGGAGAAGAAGGATTCATAGAAGGACAGGAGTGGGTGAGCCAGTGCTTCTCTGCGTTGATGTGGAATGTGCAGGGAAATGTAAGAAAATAAATGTGAAGAAATGAAGCTAATTTTTAATTAAGAATAATCTTTTTACGACATTTATGGGTGGAATGAACTCATGGTTGGATAGTTTAATGAACACCACGAACACCACATGAGAGCAGTTTAGGTTGTTAATCTAATACTGTCCATTTGTAATTTGATGCATTGGTCAGCAATGAGGACTTTGAAGTTGGGCCTCTGAAAATTGTTTAGAAGAAGTAAAAGGACCAGTTATGATGAACTAAATCGCAAGCAAGAATATAAGGAAGACTAACTGAAGAAAATTCACATCTTCCTGGAAGAGATTACTGGACAAACTGTTGCATATGAAGTTGTGCGACTGAGCTTAACTAAGCTTAGTGTTATAGTTTTGAGGATCTGCTTCACTAGTGCTAGGGCTACACTTCCTTGCTAGTGCTAGGGCTGGACTGGTTCCCTGTAGTGTGAGAGAATGAGACTCGGGATAATAAGTATCAGACGTTGACACTTCAGCAATAGGGTCATTTTGCTCAGCAACTTCTGGAGCTCATTAATGCTGCTCTGAACTCGATGCAACTCTACGTGATTCCGTTCCATTTTATTCGTGTGCAAGACAAGTAGAAGTCTATTGTATTTAGCCCTCTTCATGCCGATGGATGTTTTTCTATTGTATTATAATAACTGTAGTTAGGATGGCCATGAGACGGCCAGGGCTTAGTTTTTACACAGATGTTGTGCTTGGACGGTCATTGGAACCGTCAAGTACGCAAGAGGATAAAATGCCAATTTCATTGGATGTTTGGCCAGTTACGTCACAGGTTCATCGCTGGAAGCACAATGTTATGTAAAAACGACCGTAAATACCCTACGTGACTCGCAAAGCCTGAAAGATGAAATATTTTATTGAGGCATTGTTATTTGGTAGTGAATTTTTATTGATAGGATATCTACTAGAGCAATCAGCACCCATGTTGTTGCATGACGTCAATTTTGACACTCAGGTCTGAGCGAATGAATTTTATGTTTGGTGCACGGTTTTAGATCTGTCAATTATGAACGAGATATTTGAGCTGCCAAACCAAGAAACGATACTCGTTTTAGAGCTGCCAAATACGGACAAGATAATTAAACATGCACAATATTGGGTACATTAATTGGCACGTAATAACGCCCGTCCCTCCGATGCATCATATAAGTGAGAATTTTTTTGCGACTCCCGCCAGAGCATCAGTGGATCCAGTGGGACTTGGGACCGCCCCACAAAATCACAGGGATCATCACCAAGGGCAGGGGGGACTCGAGAAGAAGGCACTGGGTCCAGTCCTACACACTCACATACTCCAACGATACCGTCATCTGGTACACATACAAAGACACAAACCATCTCGACGCAAAGGTACGTTTCAAACTCTTCTCATCGGTTTGACTAACGGAATCTGTCAAGGTACTGTATGTAGGTGATTTTCTAGCTATAAATGAAACTCTAGTGTCAGACTTTGGGTGGTTGCAATAAGTTTTGTAAATTTAAAGGAGTCGTGTCCAAATAGGATAAGTTTTATATATTTCGACTGTTGTGCTTCGAGAGCGCATAGTAACGTTAGCAGCTTTAAAAGACTCGTGAAACGGACACGTTTTGCAATGCAGCGTTTCAGTCGGGAATAAAACGAGTAGGTGATTTCAAAAAGAATACACGAGTGTAGGCAGTAATCGTTTGAAAGAGAGATCAAAATTTATCGAAACTGTCGAGTGATGCTTCTAATATGGCCTTCTAGTCAAACGAACTTTGCACTTCTAAGCTGGCGCTCGTGATGCTCCCGTCATCTAGCTAAGTGAGCCAATTGCACAGCACTCTGTCAAGGATTGTGTCATGTTACGCACATCTTCATTGGCCGAGCCCATTGCTGTGTCCTGAGTGCATTAGTTCATATGGAGAGGAATAGTTGACTGCCTTCGAACGTTGAACAGCGGGACAGCACCGTCTGATGAGAGCAGGCGTCCGAGTGATATGACCTATACGGAGCTCGAGACAGATGCAGTGTTGTGGAATGTCCTCGACTTAACTGCCGTATAATGGAGGGATGCAGTGTTAGGTGGATCTAATACCTTAAAAGTGATCTTGCTTGCTGGTCGTGTTACGTATCGGTGTCAAGAGGGGACTCGAACCCCATGCGTGGTTGAGCGTACTGGGCAAAATGCTGTTAAAATCGTGTGCACCACTTGTGTTCAATGCAAGACCTCAATAATGTGCGTCGTATTCGGTCGGATGCCCATTTCATCATTCGCTTGTGCTGAGGCTGTAAAAATCTAATTGTGTCGTTAAGCGTTATAAAATGAAAGTTTTCTATAGCATAAATAAATCTCAAGAGTCGCGTTCATCTTGCGGTGAAAAAGAAAATCACCGAATTGATCAAATTTTGTTCCTTTCGGAATTTCGAAAATTCAATTCGTATTATATCAGAGGCACTGAAATTATTCTCACGCGCCAAACGACTACCACACATTCATGCACACCGTCATATGCAGAGCCCGCGAATGCTGTGCGTGTCAGCGCTCGCCGAATGCCTTGTGTGTCTCTCGTGTCCTGCGAAAAAACTTTCATGAGAGAGTGTGAAGTATTTTGTGGCTCTCACGCCAACGCATTCCTTGCAGTGTTATGCGAGATATTATTTATATAGGCAACGGGGATGATTGTTGTGGCTCCAATATAAAGAAACGAGGTGTATTGATACTTCATAACGAGGGTTGTTTTCGAGCAATGAGTGGCTTGGTTCATTCGAAATACTGACAAATAATTAACAATAAACATAGTATTCGAGGCTATTTTTTAATTGAAACTTTGTCTTTATTATGCCACTATTTACGTAATTAGATATATTAAATCTCAAACGATTCTAATGTCATGTAATTGTATTTTCGTTTGTTTTTAATATGTCAACACTTCTTTACATCAAATGCGATTTCAACTCGCCCTTCACCCGAGTTAACAATTTGGCTCCTTTTCTTTAACAGCTCTAAAATTTTTACTCAGCAAGAATTTTCCACTGCAAGTTTTGTTCTGCAAGTTTTGCAAATGCTAACAGAATTTTTTCGTTCTCTTGCGATTTAAATTTCTGTTTCCTGCACCGCAGTCTAACCCAGAGTCGGGCTCTTGCCAATTTCATGCATTTACGTCGTGTGCAGTATATTTTTAGAAATTTTGTATACTTCCATCGATTGCCAAAAGCACCGTTCGTCACCGTATACTTCCTTATGGTTAAAATACCATCATATGACAGAAAATCACTGATAATCTGCTCACAAAAGTTAGTGAAACAACATCCTTTTTTTTAGTTTTGTTCTATTCGCTGGATTTTGATAAAGTTTCGCTAATTTATAATTATAAATATTGTTTCGTACTGATTGGCTATATGAAAATTTGTGTTCGATTTTCCTGTTGCTTTATTAATTTATAACGGGTTTGCCTTGTGTGCAGTTTGCATGATTTTTTTTAAATGGGCCTAGCGTTCGTAGTTGTCGGTGCCGTTTTGTTTTTAGGAGCAGATATCTAGATTACCGCGTCTGAGATTTCCATCCAGGATGAAACTCCGAGTTTAGTCTGATTTTATCCAATTTAGAGCATGAATTAATTTATTAGATTGTCTCACATGAAATGTTGCATTTGAAGATGAAATGATGTAATTGTCGTAAAGCGTTTAGTTTAATCAAAATATGATTTTGACTTATGACTTTTCCTAACGTTTTTTTTAAAGCAAAGGCATTTCGTTTTTCATTTCATCTTCAAAGAACTTGTCATATTTTTCACGAAGCAACTGTTCAAATACCTCAACCATTCTTTCCTTATTTAGGAATGTTTTATCGCAAATAACAAGTTCAAAATGCTTGAACAAAATCAGTGGGAAAGATATCAGGAGAATAGGGAAGATGTGGCAAAATTTCATAATTCAGACTTAGCAGCTCTAGAGGTTTGGGTTTGTCTATTATCGAGAAGTGAAATTTGTCCATCTCTATTCACCAGTCTTGGATGCTTCTTCAATTTTTCATGCATGCGATCAATGTCTGGACAATGAGATGCTGCTGTTACAGTATCGCTTTGTTACAAAAATGAAACATGTATGATTCCTTTTATAGACTACCAAACAGTGACAATTAACTTTTTCGACTGCAATGGTGGTTTTGGATAATATTTAGGCGACGCTTCTGCGTGTAACCACTGCCCAAGTCTCTTGCTGTTATCGTAGAGTATCCATTTACCATCAGATGTAATGATTCAATTCAGAAATTGATCTCTATCGAGCCGAATAGTTGATAAAGAAAACTACTCTGAAAGCGACGTTACACGTGAGCCAACCTGGTATAACTTGATGCTCAAGCGGGAGTTTTTAGTTCTTCTCCTGTAATTCGAGTATTTATTCCCTTAAAGTGATGCCAACAGTTTTTAAAGTTGTTCTGTTTACTTCTTACTATAAAATATTGAAGTAAAATTTTGTTTTATGCCATTTGAAAACGCTCTTTCGATGCAAGTATGTCGGATGCGTATACAGCTCTTATTCCTTTGCTCAGTGACGATCTAAATAGGAATTGCAAAACTCACCGCAGAATCAGCAACACTCGTTGCAGGAGTCTGTTGTGGATTCAGCTTCCTAGCTAACATAGTCTTGCTTCCGTATTTTCCATTTTCTCTCGAGGGGAAAGCCGCCGTTCTGGGCAATAGACCTCCAGTTTGAACGTTTACCATACTTCATCGTCTTCATTCTTCTATTTCTCATCTCTGTGTGATACTCTGTGACGAAACACTCGTCCAGCGAAAACAGAACTTAACTCCTTAACATAATTTCTTAACTCCTACGCAATGTAATATTTTTTAATGTAGTTTAAAATTCCACTTCCTTGGCTATGGTATGTTCGTACTGTTCTCTTGGACCAAGTTTTGTTGATACAAAGCCTTACACTGCTTGTATTTTAATACCATTCTACATTTTAATTCGTCAGCTTCAAGCTTTGTGCAGTGGTTTAAGCGTGAGCTTAGTTTCCAATGTAACAGCTTTCTGTTGGAATAGAATGGAGTAAAATTTTGTAATGGAGTAATATAGCTTTACTCATGGTTTATTAACAGTTTTCTTACCAATGGACTTTGTTTTGTAAGTGTTATGCGCGTTTTTGTGCTCCAAGTATAGGTTCTCATCCGAATCTTGATTTTAACGATAGTCTTTTTTTTACAATTGGTTTGTGCTTAAATGCTTTGGTTTAGAGTGCAGGTTCCCATCACTAACTCGATTTTAGCGTTAAACTTTGGCTTAGACGTGTTACGCGTGTAAGTTTAAGTTCGCAAGCCTTGGTTTACTCTGTGTGACGCGTCGCCTCCGCCGCTCATTGTAAGGAGGAGGCCACCGGGCCTGATATGTCACAGGTCTTCATGGGCAACTTAGACAAAGACACAGAGCGTCGCCACTACCTCAACGAGGCCTTCACGGCCCGCTACGTCAGGCTCAACCCCAAGCACTGGCACCAGGCCATCGCCCTCAGAGCTGCCCTGCTCGGCTGTCCCCACGAGGGCGACTGTGGTCAGAGGTTCTTTCGAGTCTCCCTCGACACGCCATGTGGTGAGTACCGCTCACTTCACATTAATAACTAGCGCGAGCGTGTTAATTAATAACTAGCGCGAGCGTGATAATTAATAACTAGCTCGAGCGTGTTAATTAATAACTAGCTCGAGCGTGTTAATTAATAACTAGCGCGACCGTGTTAATTAATAACTAGCGCGACCGTGTTAATTAATAACTAGCGTGAGCGTGTTAATTAATAACTAGCGCGAGCGTGTTTATTGGTAATTCTTCGTTTCTTCAGTGTTCTCCGTATCTTGCTTGCTCTTCGATTATTGAAGACTCTTCATGTCTGAACATTCTTCTTTTTGGTGATTCTTGGTTTGTTGAAGACTTTGTTTCTTGATTATTTTCTTTTCTAAAGGTTCTTTGTTCCTTGAAGATTCGTCGCAACTTTTAGCTTTTAGGTTGTTACGAGGGCTAATTAATTACTCAAGTCCAACTCGTATCAACTACTATGTACCGTATATTCACTTGAATGTATAGCATAGAAACTTATTTAGATATATTGGTCAACGATTTGCATTTTTGAGGAATAGGTCGAAAAGAATTAAATTTGTATTCCTTGATGAATGACTCGTATGTTTAGCGGAAGCTCTTCTACGTAGTCAGTTCGTTTTAAAAATGGTATTTCAAAAAGTTTGAACTTTATAAGTATCTCAAACATAAATCTCGTAATATATGATGGAGTCTTGACTTATGCAGGTGGACGGTAAGTTGTCCATGGTGTTTCTCTATCACTCACTGAGTGCTCGGATTGAGCTCATTTTAATTAAACACCGAGCAGTACGATGTTTCGAAGCCGTTTTCAGAATATTGCGTGAACATATTTGGAGATTTACAAATGTAGTCAAACCTTCGTATTTGCAAGGCCTTTGTTGTAAGAATCTGTTTTCTTCATTTTTTGTCGCAGTTTCTAACAATTAATTACATACATGAATTCCATGTGAACTACTGCTTCAATTGGTGTACATTTAGTTTTCCTTAGACTTTTTAACGCATTAGGATTCACCATGGCCCAGGTTTAACAGTATTTCAATTTTAATCGTGGGATCTTCAAGTAGACTAACGGAGCAACTCCTGCATAGGAAAACTTTGCAATTTCGGGTTCGTTTACATGAATTGGCAGCAAATATTTTTTATTCTTCGCGAGCGAATACTTCAACGTTGAGTTAGAAGTGCTTCTGGGTATCGATGGCCTTCGTGTCTGCATAACATAATCGTTCGATCTAGCAGGCCTCTTTATGAAACTGTGCAGTGATTGAGTCTATTTCCCTTTGGAGTTTTGAAAACATACACAACACGGGTGAACAGTGCAAAACATACACAACACGGGTGAACAGTGAGCCCCAGAGCTTCGCTCACATCAGGTCACGTTACTGGTGCCGTGCGCTTTATTTTCTGCTGTAGGACGCGACTTCGTGAGCTAAAATGAGCCATCACGAATGGCATTTGCACTTTTTTTGTCAGAAGGAATTAATAGTATTACCCCAGTGTGGTAATACAATGAAATCTCTTCTACATTCTTAAATGTGTTTCAAACTCAAATTGTAACAATCCAAATTTGTATCCTTTCAAAGCTTTATTATTCTTGTATCTGATGACTTCAAGTGCAATAAACTTATCTCACATTAGATTCTGTACAGTAGTATGGCCATGGATTGTAACTTTGTGGATCCGAATTTAAGAACTAAGTTGAGATTAAAAAATTTGGAAATAGTTAACCATGAATTCGATAGTTCAGTATTTTACTGAGCAAACCTTACAGTATTATGGAAAAGAAAGCTTGGATTCAGCGTGCTGAATTATTTCAGAAATGGGGTGCGATGCGGAAGTGCTTGTTCGCAGATAACTTATATACTTTTATCGAATGTGTATAATGTCACGCAATGATTTTGAATTACTGTACACGTCTGTGTACATCGCTGATTTCAATTTGAAATTTTTACTACGGTATATTTAAGTTCCCATGCGTAGGTATGGCGCAACTTCTTTTTTTTTACAACCTATTCTTAAAGAAATGTTTCAAAATGTGCTTTCTCCAGAAAATTTTCCTTGCATAATTTCTTAAAAGTATGTAATATTTTTGTCTTATGTAACATCTTTCATCATGAAAGATGCATTTATCTGGTGAACAAAACTACTTTTACAATTTGCCTCCGGAGTGGGCCATATATGGTACACACGATCATCTAACCTAACCTAATGTAACCAAAGCACTATCATGTATAAATACGAATTTTCAAGTTTTCATCAAATTCGTGTTCATCAATCGAAGAAGCTAGTTCTGATTAGAAAGAAGATTAATAGAGTAACCAAATTTGTGAAACCAAAATCCTTCATTTTTAAATTTACAGCCGAGATATTTGTCGGCATGTAATCTTATCTGCGTGGAGAATCGTAGTCAAAGTGTCAAGACTCCGTTTTACCGCATAAATCGTGCGAAGCTTTTATGACTTACTTTTGTTTGCTGGTATATATTTCCTACACCGATGAAGGCTTGTGTAGGTATATACGCATTCTGCAAGCAACCTCAAAACTTCGTAAGTAATCAACAAACTTCCATCTTCAGATCGATCGCTTTCTGCACAGTTTTTTCCGCCGCCAGTTGATGGTGCACATTTTGGTGCGGTGAGCTTAGGTGGCCGGTGCAGCCATGTGGCGTCCATCATGTGCGCCATGTGGACTCCCAATGAACAGGACTACTCGTTTCCTTCTCTAGAGAGTTCAGTGGAACACTGGCCGTCTCTGAGCCTACGCTCGTTTCTAGGTTTTTATCTTGAAGTACTGCGTCCAAGTGAGCTATAAAGGACCGTTTAGGCCGCTCGCTCGTCTACGTCTTAGAACAGTTCGTCATCGGGTGAGGTGCAGGTTTGAGGGCGTTGTTCTCAACTAGCTTTGAGAATACAAAGTACCTGAAGGTACCGTGTTTATTTTATTAATGGCTTTCAGTTTATGGCTAGGAACATCTAACCCGTATCCTGTCTTCCAAAATTGCCACACGATGTATGTATAGTCATTAAATTGATACCAGAGTATACGTTAAATGAAAATGCTGATCATTTATCTTACTGCAGGACACGACAGTAAGCTTCGGAAAATTGAACGTGCCTATTGATCGAATCTGGGTTACGGTGTGAATAAAAGGCTTCTAAAAGCCTTCTAGGTTAAAAGTGGGATTCGTCAATTAATTAAAGTAAATTAAAACCCAAGATTCAATGCCTATTAATTATTCAAGAATACTATGTTACGAATCCCACTTATGTTGTCGGTCATAGTTTTAGTTCAATATCAAATGGATTTCATCATCTTCGAAGCGGTTGGTGGTATATCCATTATTAACAAGCATTTGCTCACAAAATTTTAGTTCATTTTGAAGGTGTATGTTAAGGGTGCATTTTTCCAAAGTCGGGTTCATTGAAATCCAGACGAAAATCATTTTTGCATCGTTCTGGCCATTCACTACAGTATAGTGGGGATAGAGTTCTGTATTTGTGACTTCCTATGGACATTTACCGAGCATTTTTGATTATTTAGTCCCCATAAATATCAAAAAAGGAACGGTTTATCACAATTTAATTCATGAGGAGATTTGACGACAGATTGCTTTCAAACTTTGCCTGAAGATCATGGTGTTCTCCATCACGGACAACGACATAGGTCATGCGTAACTGCAGTTCGTATGAGGCTTTGCTGCTTAATCCTGCATTACTTTACTTTCAAGATGACGTACGTAAAATTCTACAAATTTTGGGCCCAGTGCGCTTTTTCCATCGCTACTCCTTCAATTTTATAAAGTTCATCTTCAAGGGCAATGCACGGAGTTTTCAATGTAAATGTTATTAGAAAATATTTTGAAACATTCTCTGGTTTTGAAAGGTTTACCGTACTAGCATTATTGTCTGCACATCCGATCGTTGAATGTATTGTTTCGGCCACTGAAGCGTTGATGAAACGTCAACATGCCCTGCGGCCATCGGGTTTTGTTGAGAGCTGCACTTCAAGTCCGTAATATCATCCCGTGATTTTATGGAGTATAGTTTGGGAATGTACGGTTTGTCATTGAGTCGAGTTCGTTTCCTACTTCGTAAGTTGGGCTTGTCACCTGAGATAGAGCGCAAAAAATCATTCTTTGTGCGTTTTTATATTTCCATAGAGGTTACCAGGCAAAGAGTGTCCAAACATTGAGGACAAATGTTTTTGTCCTTAACAGAATTGGTAGTTTTGATCTCTTAATAGTAGAACTTTGTAATGGTATTAACCTGTAATTACTCTACTGAAGTCTGTCAGAAATAGGTTTCCGCAAGAAAATGAAACAATGAAATTTAAATGCCACTATGTACCTTGATTTTGAATTTTAGAAAAGAAATCATTACGACTACTACGTAGTAAATCATTTAAAAAAATCACACGGTGTTAGATCTGGGGATCTTGGAGGCCACTCAATTTCTTGATTTAATGCAACTATGCGGTTATTAAAAACTTACAGCTATCAGTCTATGAGCCAGTGCGCCGTCCTGTTTCCATCAAACTATGTTAACTCGATTGGCTTAGATATTTTGATCTCTGGGTTTGCATGCTCATTGATAAGGTCTAAGTCCCAGCACCATTTAAATTAGTGTTGTAAAACACTGGTCCAATTAAATGCCAATTTTCGCAAATTCCTGCCCAAACGGACACTTACTCTAGTCAAATAGGTACCTCAAAGTTAAAAGCAGGAGGGTTGTTAATATTGGTGCGTACGATGTGGTAAATAAAGTTCAATTATGGCGTGAACATTTTATTATTGAAACTTCCTGCGCAAACATGTTTCTGAGAGCCTTCAATAAAATAATTACAGGTAAATATTTTGAAGATTTTATTTCAACGTATAGCATTTGTTGAATAGCATTCAGCGCAAAATGTGATCAAAACATAATAAAAATGCAGCTAATAGTTTGAATTACGTAATTTTGATTTCGGGTTCCATTTTCCGTAGGACACGCTGTATAATCATGTTTTCTTTGAAAGAGATGATTTTAAACCCACATTAAGTATGTGGTTCCTTTGATCCTCACTTGAACGGTTGCTTGAGACGTCAGTGTATCATTTAGAAGGATTAGATAAGCAAACATTACCTCGAAGTCGGTGAAGTTTTTCAACTATTTGAGTTTCGATTGGGTTGTAGCGGGTAATTTTCAGATCTTTTAATTCATTCACAATTTTCCTGCAGGAATCATTGTATTGAACGTCACTCGTTTGTAGGAGGTAATTTGCTGCATTAGTAGTCTCGAGCGCTCCATGTCGGTAGAGTCGATATTGATTTGTCTTCCAATTGGTTACTTTCTGCATCTCGCAGAAAGTTTTTCGTCCCAATAGTAGCCGGGTCATGGAGTCTCTTATATTCGTGTTGCGTCCTTTTCCTGCCTTGACGAATATCATTTGAAATACATGAATTTTTAAATCTTGAATACGACGTTATACTAATGAGACCTTGGTGCATTTTTTAAATAAAGTCATTGTTTTTGATTGATTAACAAGTGTATAACAAAAAATTTGTTCTCGTTTACCAGCCTCAGTGTATGGATTAATTAAAGCGAGTAAGGTTAAAGACAACAGTTTCAGTTATGCACAACTTCATTTGAAAGTTTAAACTAAAAAATAAGTTGACGAATGTGCCCACCAAAAGTAAAATATTATTTTTGATAGGGCACGAGGAAAATAAACTTATGCTTAATGCAAAATATCATTCTTTATTGTAATTTGCATTCAAATGCAGCACTCATAACAGAACATAAGACCAGGTACTTGCCGGCAAGTCAACCTCTTTGCAAAATCCTGAGGTTAACGTGCTGAAAGAATTATGCGGGTTGTAACTTATAATTCTCCGTTTTGTTTACCCGGCAAACGTCGGCTCTGCGCAGCGCCTTTATCTGCCTGGCATATGTTATCTAATTTATGATTGGTGTAGAGCCTTGTGAGGGGTGCGCACACCCGTCCCTAAAGAGCCATCTCAGATTGCAGAGCGTGACCAGAAAATTGAATACTATCGTTTATTTCGCGTTCGTTGTCTCACGAATCACAAATTGGTAAAAGAATTTCCACCTCGATAAGAAAATGATACATTCAGATGAAAATTATCTCCATGCAATCATCACGTAAGTCATCGGGAAAAGCTTTAGGAACACAACTATTGATTTTCCATTTTTGGACTGCCATCAGAGTTCGTTACTCTGTTATAGGGGTGATTACTTCTAAGCCTTCACGTGAATTGATTTTGGATTGGATATTTTGAAGCTTACTTGACGTTATCGCGGACATTGTTTTCCTGTACCATATCTACACTCCTTTCTTAGAACAACTTATTCGAAGCTGATTTTTCGAGTACACTCTCGGGTTGGCTGTAGTTAGAATGAAAATATTATTGTCTACGAGAATACGCAGTGGAATGCGTTTTCAGACGACCATGTTGGTATTTCAGTTTTTATCTATACAACCGGAGTTGCTTTGAAGGCGTGCCATGATGTGAACTATACCTTGAAAATTTCGCGCTTGATTTTGAAATAGCGGGCAAAACAGGAAACACTGTCTCTACTGAATAATGAGTTTCTTATTTATTAGAATAAGGGACGCCCAAGATCCATATTGTAGGTCAATATTTGGAGACATCCACTGGGTTTTAAATTTATTACCCAAGCTT
>VOMN01005329.1:0-20218 GCA_014899125.1 Orchestia grillus | reverse complement strand
TTAACTTACTTCACCTCCTTAATGATACAGCTGGACTGAAAATAAATAAAAATTCATAAAAGAAAAATAGTTAATTTAATAAAACATCGTTGCCAAGTGCTATCCAATTAGGTATAACCTCTGACCACGGGTACAATACGTCAATAGGGCTCAAGTTAAGCTCGTAAATAATACTCTAAGGCACTTCTGAACTACCCGTAATTCATTAATCTGTTACGCTGAAATGTTACTTATTGCTGAGATTGCACTCGAAGCGCTTGTTCTGCATGGGATTAATTAGCCACGAGCACCCATATATGCAACACCAACCGCTGTAGCACTGAACTAACGAGGGAAGATTGAGATACTCGGTCGCATGAGAATTCTCACAGTGAGGTGACTTCGTTCAGACTCCAGTGGAGCATTTGTTCATGCACGGCAGAAATTATTCTTTTCGATGGAAAGATGAACGATCGAATGACTCGATATGAACTTTGATGATTAGGTTAACTATTCGAACAAAGCCTCATTGATATACACTTACAAAATTAATTTGAGATAAAAAGTTGAATTCTCTGACACGTAACAGAGGATATTTTTGCGCACTAACATTTGGGATTGATACCACTGGAAACTAGGTTAAGATCGTACAGAAATGCATAGAGCATTGGTTAGGAAATCGGAATCTAACGAAGAAAAGCAAAGCTATGATGATGTACGTAATCCGTACTTGTAAAAATTTATCTCCTCATCCAACCCTGAGATTACATTTATGGCTGGAATTTCAGCTTGCCAGAGGTGGTTTTAGCATTTAAGACTTGTGCGTTTGTAGTTTTATGCAGCTTTCGCATTGCTGAAGCACAATTTAATGTGCAATGTATGGAAGAATGGCAATATTTTTCGGTTTCAATAATTTATTGTTTGTAGATGACTGGAAGGTCTTTAGAGCGTGGATGTCAAACAAGACAATGAGAAGAAATATAAGGAATAAAATATAAGATTTCTATCTCACAGGGAAGAACCAACAGTCAAAACTTTTTGATTAAGGTTACAGAGGGTAAAGTATTAGACTTTGCATAAATAGGATTCTAAAGCTTTAATAACTTAGTGAGATTTGAACGATGTCTTTGAATGGACCAAAATTTTTCAATGGGCTGATAGTTTTGCAAAAAGCTTTCAGAGTTGTCAAAATATCAAAATAAGATCATATCAACAGGGATGTGGTCACTCATTACAATGCTTAAAGCAATGTCTCATTCCGGCTCTTGAAAAAATACCAAACATTTTTCACAATTAACCAGTAACTAAACATAGATTTTCAATTAAACGTACGAAAATGATACGGTTTAAAATTACCTGGCGTGAAAAATATTCACCAAAATGAACAGATGAATTTCTGAGAATACAGCGGACATTTATTACACAGCTGTGCTAGGTATTTAATTTTTTTCACACGTGGGTCGAACGAGAACAATATCGGTAAGATTCTTAGCAAGAAACGTTATCCTTGAAGTGCACGATCGTGCTGTCGTTTTTTGGAGAAATCAGATTTTTTCCCCTTAAAGACGTTCGCCTTGAAAAAAATACCAAAAATTAAGTGTCTTTTGAGGAAGCAGTGCAGCAAAATTACTCCTACCTTGCTTAGTACCAGACTGTCTGATCAGAAATTTTCCAAATTAAAGATAAATCCACCAAAAACTTACCAAAATCGCGAGTGAATTTTGCTACGATTGCCAAGAAGTAGTGAGAACTCACAATCCAGCATCGAACCTGTCCTAAACTCGACTTCCCTGCATTTACATCCAGCTTTCCTGGCGGAACTTGTTTGAATTAATCTTAATCATAGCTGACAAGTGGTACTACGTATGTATTTGAGCTCATTACATTAGGCTGCTGCTATTGTTTTGCATCAACTAAATGCAGCTCTACTGCAGCGCGTGTTCCTATGATAACTACTGGTTTTCCGTACCATTCTAACTGCACCCTTATTGTAAAAATATTTCCATCGTTATTTTCTAGAGTTTTCGTATCGTATGCACAAAGCCTTCGAAGTCACCCTGCAACCCTGCGCCAGAGGAGGCTGTTGACGTTCTAGTGTTGGTAATTTTATCATTCAAATTAGTTCAGCAAACTCAACAGCGGACCTGGTTCGCTTTTGGGCAGGGCACGAGTTTGGTACTACAAAACACGCGAGAGTCCGTTAATAAACTCGGCAAAGTTTTAATGACAGGTCCGCTGGTTTGGTAACTTTTTCGTTCACGACAAGCTCAGGCCAGAATCCTAATCAGAGCGACAAAGTGCAGGTGATGAATAGCGATGCTTCCCTATTTCACACAGTCATGAAAGATGATTTTTACTCGTTACCAGAAGGTTCAAAACTTTCTAATATGGAGTTAATCTACAAGAAATTTAGACCACATTGATGGTAGTGATCCATGGAAGTTTTCATTAATATTTGATGATTGATAAAACTGGGCTTACCGAGAAGCCATGTCATTTTTGATGGATCAAAAATTTTTTACCGCTGAGAGGAAGTGTATGTACAATTTAAGCCTCTGCCATAGTGAGACAATTTGACCACAAATTATGAGGAGTTTTACAGTCGTGGAATTTTTGGATTCATCTGTTCAACAAATTGCTCGAAAATGTTGTGAATATTATTCTCACTGCTTTATCCGAAGAATTATTAATTAAATCTTCTTTCGGCTCATCATCTGGGCAGAAAAGTTAGAACCAAATCACTATTGTATTTTAATCCGTAACGTTAGTGGAAGAATGAATCGGACGGGAACGTTATTTGTTAGAAAATGATGACCTCCAGAATAACGTCGAGAAAAAATCAAATGAAGGAAGGATTTTGTTCTAAATTACTCATATGTTTATCGAATAAATAGACACAAAACGAGGGTTCGAGAATGTAACCAATAAGAAGAAGATATTACTCAGCGTCCTGAACGAGGTACTATACATAAAATGATTTGAAAATTGCAATTCTTTTCTCGCATCAATGAACCACAGAGCCCACAAGCAGTAATAATAACATATAGGTAATTTCAATGTATTTAACGAGCTTATTAAAAGTTGTACTGGATGCCTCGAAAACTCCTCTTCTAAAATAAGGGCAAATTGAAGAATCACCGTACAAACATACGTCGTATAATACTGACCTAGCTAACTATGACTAGCGAGCTAACTCATAGTTAGCTCGCTATTCGTCAACTATGAGTTAAAACCGATTCGTCATTTCTTAGGTTTTAACATTTGAAACATCCATGTACCACAAGTAATTTTTATCAGACACAGTAATACACTCGAGGAAGAAATGATGAATAATAAACTAGATTCAGGAGACACACTTCATGAAAAACTTACATGCCATTGAATTCGCGCGTGTTGAGATCTACACACAAGTTTGTGCTGCTGGGGACAGCGATGGCTTAGAATATTAGGTAACGATTAATTCAGACGTGACCAGGCCGTGTTGTTGCAGGCGTCGGCTGCAGGGCAGAGACCATCGCTCAGCTTCTAGAATTGGAGACTTTCTTTCGAATGTTGTTTTTTTTACGTATAAGTGAATGTAATCCTGCGCGGATGTTTTTGTTCATTTTAGTGACATGGGTCGGAGCTTTTTTTAGTAAACATTGGCTGAACGACATTTTATATGTACTCGCCATTTAAATTTCAGCACTTCTTTCACCGAATATCTTGTGGAAGCATTTCATAGCCTATAAGATTCCAAGCCAGTCTCTTTTCCTGGTTCTGAAAGATGATTTATCACTACGTGTTAATGCCTAAGTGGATCGAGTTGAAAATTCTTCACGTCCCGTCAGTTTTTGAAGGCAAATTTAACTTTGTTTCACATTAATGCGTGATATAAATGACTGCTTAGAACATCCTCCTCTAATTTACTGAATATACTTGACAGGTACGCTATTGTGGCTGTAAGGCATTTTGCATTCGACGATGTAGACAAGTTTCATCCTCGAAATTGCCCTAAATGAAGAAGTTATGAAGTTATATTGAAGCTTCTAAATTGAAGAATTCATGCTGTAGCAGGGGTGTTAGCAGGAAGCGAAGGTCAGTTGAAGACCATGGGAAATGTCAGTAGGAAGTTCCTGATATATATAGATTTCGTTTGAAATACCAATCAAGATTGGACTCGACAATTTGGCAATGAGTTCTGTACTACGTATTTGATGCTCGTCTACAGAACCTTTGGCGTATGTGGAGCTTCAGATTAACTCGCTACTCAAAGGTCAGGGCCTTTGAACGTTTTCTTCGATCTTGTTGTCACTCCCGATGGGCTTAGAAAGTAGGCACTAATGACAGCCTGATGAGACCCTGCGTTTGAGATTTTTCAGTGAAAGTCAACTTCAGATCTTACATTCATCTGCGCTGTAGTTCACGAGTAGCAGATACAAATATCAGAAGCGAAAAGAGATGTCGAATGCTGATCGAACTTACTCTTTGGTCGGACATGCTAACTTGTAACAACGACAAAATTCTCGTTTCCCCTAACTTGATCAGGGGAGTGTTCGGGGTGAGGTACAACTGTGAAAGTATATAAGTTCCTTGCAGAACTTTTGTCAAAAACAAACGAACATCGACAGAATGCTCAGATGGATTGGGTTTTGCTACATAATACAGAACTATGGCAGAGGAACTATTTTTGTTCGGTAAACACCGTACTAGGTCTTTACTTTACCTTACGTGTTGTAAATATGTATAGTTAGTGAAGGATTCGCTGCATTTATTTATTACATGTAATATAATTCACGAAATTTATGTGTTTTTTGTGAGGAAAACTATGTTGATGATGACTTATAGAAAAATCGAGCTCCATATGCCTACAAAATGGTGGTTGTTTCAGTGTCATTTATGAGTGTAAAATGAGTGCAAAATCTTATTTGAAAGATACGAATTATTAATTTTTAATTCAATCTGTTATACATTTAATTCTCTTGAAACATTATTTCCGTAATCTTTTCGCCTGATTTTAAAGTGATCTTAACTTAAGAATATCTCACACCTGGGAAAGTTTTCATCAAAATATGAAAAAAATTAAAGACTTGCACTTTTCTTCGGAGGATTTTACGCAGAAATTTGAACTGAATAAACTCTATGAAAATTATTAGATTCAACTCATTGTGATTATTTTCTTCGATCTATATTCAACTGGCTTTTGGTGTCATTGTTGGCCAGTTCAAATTGATCTCCGATCTACATAAATACTAAATCAAGTATTTTATGTCACTTCACAGTTGTATGTTCGTGAATTGTCATTTCCAGCAATTTTTCGCCGTGGAGATTACGAATTCAGAGCACTTTTTCCAGGTGCCAAAATGCATGAAATATTTACCCTAGCAGTTGGCCATCAACTGCGAATACACGAGTGAAAAAATCAGCAGCGATTGTAACGAATTACAAGCTAGTTGAATGGGATACTAATTCGTGGCCGTTACTTTCAGGTCTGTATTTTTGCCTAGCGTTAGAATTATATATAATTATAATGCAAATGAAAGCAAGGAAAACCCTTGCCGAATGCATCATTTTTAGATAAATTTTGAGCACGAAAATAAAATACAATGCTAAAATAAAATCTTAAAATTGAACGTTTCAACCGTGAAAGTTGTTTTCAAAACACTCTTCAGACAAAGAGATATAAAAATGACAATGACATTGTCCAAGAAGTAGTTCTACTAAAAAATAACAACTAAATGTAGTTACTGAAAAATTTACCAACGATAGGCTGACTGCATATTATTTAAATAATTTAAGGCCTGTTTATTTTGTCCAGATTAAAAGGGACTAACATTCTGAGATCAGTAAGAGTCTCCGTCATTGGGATATGACAGCGGTTTTCTCTGCTTTCTTTTGCTATTGTGAATATGTACTAAAAGCCAAATTTGAATATTCGTCTGTATCGACAATTATCTTAATTATAACCCGAAGCACAGATATCGGTGCAGGATAGTTAATAATCGACAAAAAAATAATCGACAGGTTGACGAAAACCTGTCGACAAAGAAATATAAAGAAATATAAAACTGGGCTTTGTGTGCTTGTACGACAGAGAATTGACTCACCTCCATGAGTGATATCCTACTACTCGTGATGAGTACAGGTAAGCGAGGTGCTCGTACATCTCTGACACTTTTTCTTTATACATGAGGTTACCATTTCTATGTTTGGGTCAATATTACCAGAAAAAGTGAATGTTGTGTCTCTATTACTAAAAGTGAATGTTCACGTCAAAATTACACGAAGAAGTGAATGTTTTAATCAAAATTACTAAAAGAAGTGAATGTTTGAATCAAAATTACTAAAAGAAGTGAAAGTTTGACTTATAATTTCTTGAAGAAGTAAATGCTTGAGTCAATACTACTAGAAGACGTGAATTTTTGAATCAATAATACTTGAAAAAGTGATTCTATGCGTCAATATTATTAGAAAAATGGAATGCTGGCGTCAATACTTCCAGAAGAAGTGAACATTTGTGTTAATATTACTATAAGAAAAAAATATTTGCATGAATATTATATTTTCGGTTTCAGTCTACACGATATATCTTGCATCGAAGGTTCAATACGATGTGATGTGATCAGATCATAAAGTATTAATTTCGTTAACTGACGGCTCGGCACTTGGGTGGAAAACCTAGACAGGATGACTTGGTGTGTTAACGCTACTCTTTTCTGCTCCACTCTGTTCTGAGTGACGTATGAGTGGTCGGCACCGAGGTCACGTGGCTGAGCAGGCACAAGTACGCAGCCCGACGTTCAGGGCGTGCCGCCAGCGGGACAACTTTTCCGCCAGCGTGGTGAAGAGGTCACGTGATCTCGTCGATCCGTAGCTTGAAGCACGTTTGTCCTGTAGGATTCTGAAAAACATATTGTTGTCATTGAAATGTTCGTATAAAGTTTGGTAACATATAAATAAGAGAATAGCAACAGCCATAACCTCGAGACTAGGCATTTGAAGTTCATCAATCCCAATTACCCCAACAACTATTCCATATTCAATGTTCGCCAATATTCAAGAAAGTAAATATCTTCGATACATTCAAGCTGAAACCAGGTTTGCATGGTGCGAGGAAAAAGATTGCAGCAGTCGAAAAGATTCAAGTGAAGCTGCTTAATCTCATCTTCCATGTCAGAATTTCACGAAACTAAATCTTCAATCGGCAGAATTTGCGCCTGCATGTTTTATTAGAGTTGTCCAATGCGACTCAAAGTCTCAGTATCCTTCACACAAACTTGATAACCGAGATTAGCAAGCAGGGATTCTCCAGTCTATCATTGTTATGTAGATTAGTACACATAATCTCTGAGTCGAGCAGCAAGACAGAACATCGTGTTGCTCATTTGGGCTTGTCGGAAGGAAGAAAGTCGTGGCTTTAGGGGCCGAAATTCCCCCAAGATTCCTCCAATTTGTGGCCCAGGAAATATATTGCTCTGACCTTGACATCTGAGGACATTCCTGACAGCTGTTGAACTTTACTCTTGATATTGAAGATTTTATGCTCACCCGTAACAGACGGGCTTGTGGAAATTCTTTAATTGACTTGAAACGCATACCACTTACCTACCTAATACTTTTCGGGAAATGTTGTACTACACCATTTTCACAATGTTAGTACAATTAACTCGATCAATCCATATTGAAGTAAAAAAGCCCGAGTAAAACTAATTCACACTTTAGTTTTATTCACGTTTGTACGATTAGTATAGGTAATGAACATTTTTCTCTCAAATGGTAGAGAAAATGATGTTTCCAGCCTTACACCTGACGCATCAAACCAGATAGAGATAAGTTATTGAGCAAACAAACCTAACAAGAAATGAAAAATTCGTGACATGGTTATTTTCTGCGTCGGACAGTCCCTAAAAAGAAAAGCTACGAGAAACCGAGCTACTAAACTCTTCTCCATACATAACTGACAGACTCAGGTGACGTGTGCACACTTGGATACTCACAGAGAGCGTGTGTTGATGCCCAGACTGGCTGACCAGAATGCATTCACAAAGAACCTCGTTCGAAGAGAATCCAATTCCCTCATTGTTGTTCAAACCACGAAAATGCAATCTCCAATTTCAAGGTTTACTCACCACGATCTCGTTAGCGCGATTGCCTCTCGCGTTGGAGTGAGTGTTCGAAAATTTTTCATGGCCTTCGCCTCAACCGCATCAATTAAATTTTGAGTGTTCAAGAAAACCACGGTGAAAAGTTTGTTTTCGATTTATTTATTTTGAATGCGAAGTTTTTAAGTGGACGAATAGAAATTAATTAGGCTAGAATTACCAGAATCCATTATTTTATTTCAATGATTCACCTCGTTTTTCTTCAACCATAAGAATCAATTAAGCAGGATTTGAACTGCAGTGTTCCAAGCCTTACACTGTAACTGAAAACCGTAAAACAACTGGAAATCGAATTGCAGTGTTTAAAATGGAGACTCGGTGTTTTTAGAATCGGTAGTGAATGTACAAAACAATTTGAAAACGACATTAATTTCACGCTTTTTTCACGTTCGAAGTTGTACCTTTGGAAACTAGGTTGAAACGTTTCGGTATGTTTTGATTTACATCAAAGAACTATCAATTTGAAAAGATTCATAAATGACTCAAATTAGTTTCTGATTATAGAAAAAACATGTCTGTATTTTTTAAATCTAATTATTCTTGCCATTTACCTGTATATATACAAACATAAAACAAAAAAAACATATGAAGAAAAATTAGCACCTTTCAAATGCGTATTCTGGTGGAGTTGTGACATTATTGAAAGGAAAAATTGAACACAAAATTACTGATCTCAATTACTCCACTGAATTTTATTTTATTTTTCAATCGGTGCCTTTAATATATTGGCATATATTACAGATCGCATAAGTTCCGAGTACTTTGTCTGCCTACAGCATGGAACCTAAACGCTTACATGAATTAATGCGTTCATACTAAAGAATATACGCTAATTTATCTTAACTTATTGCCGCGTAAAGTTTATTTCTAAATTAATTTTTCCACTTTTCGAAAACTTGTTCTTAGCACTTAGCAAAGTTCATTTATGTCTGTATCAAAAATATAACTCCAAGGAAAATTTTTGTCTAGTGATTGAAACAATCCCTAGTCACGGTAAGAACACACGTAGTGCGATGAATCTAAGTTAAAAAATAGTTCGTTTCATCTCATATATCCTTCTAGTGTAAGTAATTTCCGTAGAAAATGTAGAGGCACTTTATAATGAACAACTCATTAATTCAAATTACCTCCTGTGACCATCGCTCGTATTCGGTATTATCACCATCGAGTGTCTAAAAAATATACTCTATGCATTGATGGGTTGAAGTGTGATGTCACTTTTTAGCGATACCGTGTACTTGCTATTCAAACCTCTGTAAAGCGGCACAACTTCAAGCCTGAGTGACCTACACGAGTTTCAAAATCCCAACCCTTATCAAACGAGCTCTTTGATACACCCACCGTACTCCTGGAAATTTTCAAGTGAAACCGTCTTCGCAAGACCAATACTCTCAAGCTGATGATCAACGCGAGCTCCAATCAGCTCGCAGGAGGATCTTAGGGAGAAAATACCAGTTTTTTCAGAATTCTTTTGAAGACATTCACGCACACTCGTATTCTTGCTACGGTGTGCAGTTGTACCTTTCATTAACGGACTAATTGGAGGGAGATTTTAGCGGCTGAACATTTTCCACGTTTTTTGCTCTTTCGTAACGTCAGTTCTGACGAACGGATTGTGTATTCAACCAGCATACTTCGTTAAGTCCGTAAATAAAAGCTTCGACTGTACCGTGGAAGATCTTGCACTCTATATGAATAAAAAATAAAATTTAGTTCTAAGGAACTAAATTTTACTGCACCTTAGTACAGTAAATTTGCTGTACCTTAGTACAGCAAAGTAATAATGATGGTTCCGATGGCATACTTGACAATCCAACCTCGAACAAACGGAAGAAAAAAGGTTAGCGAATAATTCTTTTTGTGAGATTTTAGCCTGTCTCAGATTTATAAAATCTTAGTAAAATTGTTGGGACATTTCAGAGGAGGCATTTCTGAGAAACGAAAAAGTAAAATATCACCACGACAATAATTCACTCGAAATTCGACAATATAATTACGTACCGCGCTGTAGCTTAAATTCTGGGGCAAGATTGACAAAAATATTACTTTGTTTCCTTGAAAATTTTTCTTAGAAGGTGCAGAAATCGAGTAAGGTTGATAACTTTTATCAAAGAAGTGTGTTTCTACAAGTTTACAAGTTTAACAAATACAAATATCAAGACTTCAGAGTACACCGTTCATTTTCACGCATTGTTAGTTGGATAGAAATACACTGAAATACCGAGTTATACTTCAACTAGGGCATAGAGTAAGTAAAGCTGATGCGAAGGTAATAAACTGCCTTTTTAGCCATAAAAATCACAATTGTGCAATGTTTTCGTTTGAATAAAATCCAAGGAGATATTGAGAACAGTGTGAGCCCTCAATCATGCCAAAGACTTCGATTTTTTCGAATGTTTCAGTTCTACAGTATATGCAAGAGTGTATGCAGTGTATATGTAATGAATGCAAGACAAGACGTTCGATTTAAATGACGATTTTTATTAACTGAGGAAGAATGTGTCCTAAAATGGAAATGGACGCAGGAAGAATGGAACACCGTGAATGGAATCCGACTATCACTGGACTGGGCACGAATGGGGATGCACATGAAATGAAACAAATAAGGAAGTAAAGCTTCGTTGAGTCAGTGGATGAGCAGAAAAATAAACTTACGCTAGAGTGAAAGTGATTAGCATCGAAAACTAACGATGCGCTGTGTATGTGACCTGGCGTCAAGCTTTCATTTGATAATTATCATACGAGGGATTAAAAAAGGGGATAATAAAATACCTTATTATACTAATAATGTTATCCTGAGGAACTATTGTATTTACTATCATAGTAATGTACTATTCCAAAATTGATCAAATCGAAGCTTGCAAGTTTCGTTGTGGAATTTATAAAACCTGAAATACTGTACTTATTCATTTGTTTTTCTTTCTGAAATAATGAAATGTAGTCTTGTTAATGCCATTTGTTAAATAGGTTTGAGCCACTTTTTAATTAAAGTAAGTATCAAAATATTTGCAAGCATATGTGTACAATGGGTCACGGGGTTGAATGGGAATATATTTTTGACGCCCTTCGCTGACGGTTTCCATATCAAAACTTGACAAAATTCAATAATGTTTATCAAGAAAGAAGAAAGGAGAAAGAAAAATATTTTATTCCGATCTAGTTCACATTCAGAGCATGGCGCATCGGGTTTTCAATCAATAAAATTACAGCCTTAAACAAAAAATGTGAAAGTCAAGTGACATTCCTGATTGTGATTTGTGACTACAACCTCAAAATTACGGGTGAAAGTCACGTTTAAAATTACAACCTTAAATTAAAAATGTGGAACTCGCAATGGAACTTCTGATTGTGATTAGTAAGACCTCAACCTCAACATTACGGGTGGAAATCACGTTGAAACTTCGAATTGTGATTCATAATCAACGTAATTCTGAGTGAAGCCTTTGATGACGTCATGGGTGCTCGTTTTCTTAGTCTTGTGTTTCTATTTACTGTCCGGGAATCGCTCGCGATTGATTCACAACAAAAGTTGAGATGTTAAATCTGTTCAGACGTCGATAATGAAGCTTCGCTGTAGTTTGCAGACGCCGATTTTACTGCAGTTGCGGCATTCCATCATCTAAGAGCTGGGTGTGAATGAAAACTTTAATGCAAAGTTTTTTAATTCTGAGATTTTTATCCTGTGAGACATCGATAATGAATAAATTTAAAATGAAATTGAGAAATTATCCAAACGCCAGGATAAAACGATAAAAAATAAAACTAGATTTAAAAAATCAGCAAACTAATCCTAAATGAACTAAATGCCATTAAAACTTTTCATTTGAGCTACAATTATGTAAAGCAGCATTGCAGTGCATTGTAATTTTATAAATTCGGTAAATAAAAAGTGAAAAAATAATGACAAACATGAACATTTTGTCAAGAAAATATCCAAATACCTAAGGAAGACCTTTCATTTTTTATTAAATTAACTTTCCTCGGTCTCAGGTCTGAAAAATAAAACTTGAGTTACGAACACAACAGTGAACTAGATGGGGCTTCAGAAATTTTTGAATATATTGCTTCTGAAATACATTGCTGGCTGCTTCTTTGAGTCGGCAGAGGGACTCACCAACCAACCAACCGACACCTGAAGCGCGATATCGGGGGCGACTTTCATGGTCTATGGACGAAGTCTCTGATGACTTTCATGGTCTATGGACGAAGTCTCTGGTGACTTTCATGGTCTATGGACGAAGTCTCTGGTGACTTTCATGGTCTATGGACGAAGTCTCTGGTGACTTTCATGGTCTATGGACGAAGTCTCTGGTGACTTTCATGGTCTATGGACGAAGTCTCTGGTGACTTTCATGGTCTATGGACGAAGTCTCTGGTGACTTTCATGGTCTATGGACGAAGTCTCTGGTGACTTTCATGGTCTATGGACGAAGTCTCTGGTGACTTTCATGGTCTATGGACGAAGTCTCTGGTGACTTTCATGGTCTATGGACGAAGTCTCTGGTGACTTTCATGGTCTATGGACGAAGTCTCTGGTGACTTTCATGGTCTATGGACGAATTCTTTGGTGACTTTCATGGTCTATGGACGAAGTCTTTGGTGACTTTCATCCCCTCTACTGTTCTTTATTTTTGATAAAATAACAATGAGAAATATAAATATTTAAAGAAAATGAACAGCTGAGAAATTGAAACCGTTGCACAGTTTACTGGTACAGTATTTTAGTTCCGAATTGCGTTTAGTCAGCCCTGTCTTCATTGAAATTTTCATTCCTATTTCATGTACCTCATTTATCTTCTAAAACTTTCTATTAATATTTTAGAGTAAGAGTTTTCCATTGAACAGCGATTTTGACGATGATTCTGAGAAGTCCTTATTTCTATGCATATTTGACATAGTTTTAATCTAAGCACTAAATATCTCTTTAGTGCGGACATACATAAGCATATTACAGCAGTTCCTGAGCGATTATTCAGAGCCCGAGAAGGACCTGCGTGACAGCCACACAAACAGTGACTGGGACAGTGGCGGATTGGTCAACACAACATGTCTTTGCTTACGTGCCACACCCTTTTTGTACGAGGGCGATTGTGTTCTTCTACCTGTAAAAAGACGAAGGGAAAACGCTTCAGTGCGTCGCTCTGCAATGGCTGACAAGGAAGACGAAAATCTCAAATCTCAGCCGCACCCGTTGAAGCTCATCGGTTTACTGCCTTGCAAAACAACGGAAAAAACGCATCTCAAGTGTGCCTTCCATTTGAATAAAAATACCACAGTATAGGGAAATAAGTTACTCTTGTATGTGCATCGTTAGAAAATAACCATTACTATGGTTCGAGTCCCGTAGTTATTTGGAAGCTCAAACTTAAATACAGAGTGATGCTTTTGCCTACTAAAGTTAGGACATAATTAGCTGGGGTACGAGCGGGGCATTGCATAGGCTTCATTTAGCTGGCCATTTGATTACTTCCGGGAGTGCTTTGGAAATATCGTGTACTAATGCTGGGGCAGTTATTGCTTACGCGATTACTGACATTCAGAGTGACAATTGACATCCACGGCCAAATTAGGTTACTTGGGTAAGCCGCTGGTCACCTACGGGAGAAGCTCTTGAAATACTCACTAATTCATTCACATCAACAGCGCTAACGAGAAATCCTTTTCCATGATCAGGTTCTAGTAACTTTGACGCGAACTCGACCATAAGTATGAGCAATATGGTTCGCTTATGTTGATACTTTATAAATTTGAATTTCAGTAGCGCGACTGCGTCCAACGAATACTTCGTTGCTAATCGAAGTCATTTTGCAGAATCATTTCCCTCCCCTGCTAGTGCTGTATAGGTTCCGTGGGAATTACGGTTCCCTTAATTAGCTAACAGGGAACGTAACTAAAACAAATACAAACTGGTGTTTAGTGCCGAGCATGATGTTGCCGCTGTGCTCTACTTGCTCAGCCGCACGCCACTGCAGACCCGCGCTGTCCCTGCATTTACCTCGCACTTACCCAGCTTTTACCTCGCACTTACCCTACATTTACCCCCACTTACTCTGCATTTATCTCGCACTTACCCTACACTTACCTCGCATTTACCTCTGCCGTCACCCCGCTTACTCCACACCTGCAGAGGAGTTGAGCAGCGCAGTTGCGACCTATTTGAAGTGCTGTGTGCCTTGATGCCTTCATGAATTGGTGATTGATGCAAGGTGAAAATGCGTTAGCTGGTATCTATTTTCTCAGGAAATTATCCCGAATTTAGGACTCGTGAACAACAGCCTTGTACCATATAGCGTCGGTTGACTTCCGGTCTGTCCCTTCATCCGCCCTCCGTTGGTCGAAATGATCTTTGCATGATCTTCTCAGTCACGTCAGCGGTCGACGGTCGCCCCAAGGAAGCCTCAGAATTAAGCCCTCACTTCAATCCTAGGTGTTCGAAGCCATGACTGTTCTTTCTTAATTTTTCTGAGTGATGTTCATTGCCATGGTATCATACAGCGTGTAAAAATAATAACAAATCAGGTACTTGTTGGGTTTCTGATGAAGATGTTGTATTTATAACTGAATTCCCTGAAGTGTCACGATTATTCTCATTTGATTTAAGACTGTTGCTCAGGGCAACAATGCAATATCGCTGACACTTTGTTGCTGGAATACAGAAATAAATATTAACTAACATGCTCGTCACAATTTTAGCTGAAGTATTTGTTATTTGACACAATTGTATTTAAATCGACATTGAAACGATGACAGATATTATATGATTATATGACAGATATTTTACATGGCACACCAGCTGAGTCACATTATAATGAAAAAAAAAACTTTCTCACTTCAAAGAAATGGAACGACTCCAAATGGCTGACGCGACCTAAATTTCCAGGACACATGCCGTCCCCCAGAGCATTCTGTCTCCCCTAATTTCTTCTTCTCGTGCCCCCTGCCTGCCCCCCAATTCCAGCGGGGGGGTCGGCAGCTCGGTTCCACGACATCGGTTCCAGAGATGAAAACTTGATGCATTGGGATTGTTCTGGCCAAGCTTGTGCTTCTGCTCGGCTAGAACAATCCCAATGTATCAAGTTTGGAAGCATGCACTTGGGCACACAACCTCATGGGAATTTTCTTGAGCGTCGGAATGGAAATGGTATCCTTGATACTCCGATGATGTTCGTGACTAAGTAGAGAATAGGACGAACAAGTTTTTTTTCTAGCGTGTGTTGAGATTCTTAAATAGCATTTGCCTTTTACTCTATGGGGTACTGATGGTCATGAAGAATGAAGAAAATTCGCTATTTATAATCGTCACCGAAATAAAATATTGTACATTTGTACATATAGCGTTAAGAGCGAAAGTTGAAAGATTCTCAGGTTCCATTGTTAGGGAATTTAAATTTAAAAATTTCTTCTGAGATATTTATTTAAAATTCGCCATGCTTTCGAACAACGTCGCGTCGTTCATCATTCAGGGCGATCGAATTTCCAAAAACAGATTTCATCCCAGGACCTATGAATACCAGGATCCCTTATACTTAGTACAATGCCTTAGTAGCGTTACATATATTCTGAGGGGATTAATCGTCAAATTAATTATCTTTAATTAATAGGCTTGATTCTGTACCCGGGCTCTAGAATGCTGTAACGGCCTCTACGGTTCTACCTCCAGAAAAGAAAATATTCAGTTCCGTTGATTTCAGTTTCTGTCCGTAAAATGAGATGCGATGGCCGTTAATGTGAGACGCAAGCTGGCTGTTAAAGCGAGGACGGCCTGTAGGCCTCGTCAGGATGCTGGTACGATAATTTTTTAGCTTCCCATTCAAGAGAACTGCAAATCGTTACCGGCACAGCACGGTCTTGAGGCGTAGAGACGAAAACGACTGTTTTTCCTGCCTTCCACAAGAGTCAGAGCTCTTCATTCGCCTGACTTGCACAACCAAGACCCTAGCAAGAAGAATAAATTCAATACGACGATACGAGTTTGTCCCAAAAAGCCATACCTGCCCACACGAAATGCTCAGGTAGCACATGATACGTCTGGCCGAACCTGCAACAACAGAACTCTATCGACCCACAAACACGCGAAAAAAAATCCAATACTCGTCTTTGAGTTTGGTACAGGCCTGCCACCCAACTTTTTGGTTAGGCTCAGCGCTTATAATCGCAGCTATGCATAAAACTTTCGTACGTACTTGAGAAACGTGAGATGAATTTCCTTTTGCCTGTGCTCATATGCTTAATATGTACAAATGTATACTTATACTTAGTACACTTAGTGTACAGTACTTATTAGAAGATTTAACTCAACATCAACAACTTAGAGTACAGAGAATAATTCATCGCTGTGAGTTTATTGCTTCATGATGTATGGTGCGTCAATGGAGCTATACCTGTAAACTCAATGCCGCCCTGGAATTAATAACGTACGAAGTAGAATGAGTAGAAAAAGAATGAGGGAGACACTTATGTTTTTTCTCGTGTATTGAGTATTCTTAATTCATTCCTCGAGTTTCAAAAATACTTAACATTTGTCTACAAACTTTCACTTTTCGTCAACTTAGTATGTAGTACTTTTTCTGAGGCCTATCTCAAGTTTATTTCTCTGAGCCTCTGTACGCTATTAGGCGGGACTGTACCTAGCTCGGGCTGTTTAAAAAATATCATTTCTGAAAAACATTTCTCGCCTATATTTTATTATTGTACATGTAATTGTGTTAATACGGTGAATATCCTGTGCCATCTTGGTAATGCATTCGTCCTCTCAGCACGAAACAAATTAAAAACTGCTTCTCAGCTTTGATGGAGTCCATAAGATTTTTTTTTTTGTTTAATATAGGCACTGAAAGAATTCCCTAAATCGATTTGGTTATTTTTATATTTTTTAATTTAACATCGGCCAACTAAGCAAGCGTCATAAGCCTCAGCGGTTTCATCGTGCATAACCTAAATTAATATTGTATTTCGGAGGTTGTTCTTCCATTTGGGAAGCGAACTTTTATAAGAAAGGTAAAACCAGTGAGCTGATAAAAAACATTCTCTTTACAAAAGTATTCGATTTTTTCAAAAACATCAACAGGCAGAAACATTCAAATTTCAAAATTCCATTGATGCGTATATGTACATATCAAAATCTCATTTTGAGATTTGAATTTTAAACGTTTCTGCCTGAAGATGATTTTTAAAAAAATCGAAAGATTGTAAAGAAAATGTTTTTATCTACTCACTGGTCTTATTTTTTTTACTATTGCGTTACCGCCATCATTTAAGTTTGAACAGAGCCCTAATGCTGATTCAAAATCCTGATTCAGAAAGCTATTCAACTGTCATAAGATATAAGTCAGGCATTGGCTAGCCAGGGTACGACCGTCGGATAGTGCCTCCTTCTAATTTTCACGATAAAAAAAGATAAGCACGCGAAGGTCTGTAGGTCTTTGTACACGCATCCTTCTCATACGTAACGGGTTCCATTTCGATGCATGCTGAGAATACAATGGTCAGTTTACAATGGAGCTACAATTCTCTTTGCGTCCAGACGTATAACTTTGCGTGAGCTGCAGATGGGGGAGATGTTATCGAGGTGTGTAAGCTAACGATGCATTGAAACGCTAAAACTCCCTGAGTTAACGTGCAACTGTATCCGGCTGTTATAATGATAGCCGACGTGTTTTTATGACAAGTATGTAAAAAATATATCGGTTACACTTTTCAGTTAATGAAATCTAACGGAACCTAAATCAGTTATTTAATAGAATATAACAAGACAGCATTTTGGGTGCTTACGTATTATCGGGAGGACCTTTAAAAAANAGTAAAAATCAAAAGTCCTCCCGATAATACGTAAGGACCGCATTTTGATTAAGATAGTGTATTTATCAATAGTTTAATTCAAAGGAAGAGAGGAGGATCAAGTTCGCTAAAAAATTCCGTTCATATAAAAATGAACTATGGTAAGCCCTGCCATTTTCGTCAGGGCACTTCCACCAGTATTACAATTTAGGTCTATATACACGAGTGCAGTGGAAGACAAAAATGAACTGGAATAGCTCGCTACGTTTCAATCAAGGACATATTTGTTAATTCTGAAGAAGCCATTACCTTATCGATTCCCGAGTGGTTTTTGTTCTGAAGCCGGGACGAGATCGATTGGAAATAAGTACTCTTTTCTTTGCATCGCGTGTCGCAATTTTGAAACCTCAGTAAAAGGTGTGCAGTTTTCTCGAATTGTGAAGCACAAGTTTTCATCGAAAGCAAAACTCTCACTCATTTCTCAATTTTATAATGAAAACTTGCGTTCGATGCAACAATTTAAACATTTTTTTCCTGATATTTATTTCACAATTGTCAATTATTACACAATCATCGGGGAATATATGGAAGATGCTTCTTATAATTGAATCAATGCATAATCTGAAGCTAAGGGTGTTCAAAATCTTTGATTCATTTCATAAACTTATCCAATATTAGGAACTTATCCGGTTCTGGGTTACCGAACGGACTATTTTGTCCTTCCAAATCAACTCCATCGAGAAGTTATTCCCACTTGCAAAGCTTCTGAAACTGAACTCCCCGCCAATAATGGGCTTTGGCAACATTTAAGTGAAAGTGGCTCGTAATGGAGTAGCTCTAAGGTTTCGACCAGGCTCGGGAGTGTACAATTAGGACCCCTTGCTATTGTGTCGTACTTCCGCGATTGCGCAAACTACGCACCTAGGAAATATGTTGCTTTTGCCCCCCTCCAAAGGAATGACCCCACTTATACAGAAGGGCACGCTCTATCAACAAGCTACGTGCTCATAAACCCAAATGTGAGCTAGACATTCTCCGTGTGTATTTAGAGCCCATTGCATTGTAAGCAAACATGCTGTCAATCCGGTCGACTGCTTGCACAAGGGATCTTCTCATGAAGCTTTATGCAGTGTAAGCAGGACTAGTTTCACGTAAGTGCTTCGAGTGTTGAATGTAGAGCAAAATATTCTCTTTCCAAAGAGTAGAGTTTGAGTACGATATGCGATACAATGAATATCAAACGAATCATTTTTGATTTGTGTCACCATTCGACCAAGCCCAAAAAATAGGCTTGAGTACTCAAGGGACAATTCTGTGAAAAGAAAAACACGTAAAATTGATTTTCCTCCACTTGATTAAAAAATCAATTGATTTTCCGCCACCTGATTAAATCAGACCAGACCTCTGAGAACGTCTGTATGAAAACCACTCGGAATGAGTTCTGTCGCAATAATTTGCTGTTCTGTTTTTTTTGAGGGATCAGCAAATTTCAGGAGATACATTGCGTTCTAGAGCTAACTTGAAATGAATAGAATACAGCGCCTCTCCCATTATGCGTTTACGTCATACTCAGTATTGGGCAGTAGCTCCATGAACTACGTGATGACGCACTACAAAAACAACCTCGAGACTTTAATTTTATAAGCAAAGAAAGAAGTATCAATTTCAATTTTCTCATTTTATGCTCTTTAGAGGTAGGTCAAATCTTATTTATAATTGCTACTATGTTACAGTATTATCTTTCTATCTCACTCGTCGTTTTTTCTCTAAATGTTATTATTGTCCAAACTGCGCGTCAACTTTGATCAGTGACATCCTGATCCTCCCGTGTTGCTTTTGTGATAACGATATCAATAACAAAGCGTAAAATATTCATGTTTGTCGTGACCATGTTACGTTCTGCTTTTGTGATAACGATATCAATAACAAAGCGTGAAATATTCATGTTTGTCGTGACCATGTCACGTTTTGCTCTTGTGATATCGAAATCAACAAATCAAATCATCATCGTACTGACCATAGAATTTTTCCCATCATAGCTATGAGCCGGAGTTGGTAGAATCCAACTGCAGAGCCTGGGTCAGAAACCGAAGCATCTTGAAATTAGCATGTTTCTTATCTCCTTTTTCTTAAAATTAGCAAGTTTCTTATCTTCTTTTTCTTGAAATTAGCATGTTTCTCATCTCCTTTTCCTTGAAATTAGAATGAGTTGCTGATCTCCTCTTCTTTGAAATTAGAATGAGTTGCTGATATCCTCTTCTTTGAAATTAGAATGAGTTGCTGATCTCCTCTTCTTTGAAATTAAAATGTGTTGCTGATCT
>VOMN01005319.1:0-19550 GCA_014899125.1 Orchestia grillus | reverse complement strand
ATTGTATCTGCTCATACACAAGAGCTTCCCAGCAACATGAATGCAGAGCTCTTCAGTTAGATACTCGTTGATACGGTAGGGATGTTGATATTTTATGCTAAGAAATTAATTATTTCGTTAATTTGAAAACTCCTTCAGATTTCTTTGACCGAGGTACTTCAGCTCGAACCATATTTGTATTTTTTTCTGAGTTCTCGTTTTAAAGATACTCCCGGTATTTTAGTTCAACCTCACACATACTGTATATCCATTAAGTTTTCCTCTGATGACGACCCAGAGGTTCATAAATTTGTCTCGGTAATAACAAAGCTTGACAGCTTACCAATGAGCCTATATGTGACAATTTTTTGTTTTTGTTTTTTATGATAACACGCTATAACAGTCCCATTCTCGATCATGGTTTGATTTTTACCGTTCAAGAAATTAAAAGACAACTTTTTGCCAACTTCCAAGCTCGGGGAGTTCCGTTCTATGCTCTAAAATTTTTCATTGAAATGCACAAGTCTATTATCGAAATATTGAAAAGAATTTGCAAGTTTCGTATCACTTATTCCTAATAGANGCATTCTCTTTGTAGGCACTAAATTTTGGAATTCCATTCCTCCACACCTACAACAAAATACCTCATTTAGATCATTCAAGACTAATCTTGAGGCCTTCCTTCTCTCGCTGTATTGACAGAACATGCGTAAATCTGTGCCTAGACCAACGAGGATATATTTTCAAATATGTTGTGTGTATGTAGTCCTTTGCTCGATTACGGTCTCATACCATTCTTGTAACTTTAAACTATTTCTCTTGTTTTCAGTTCCTACAGAAGCCCCAACGTGCTACGTGAGAATTCAAAGTGAAACGTTCACACAGTTTTTCACCTCTGAACACTACCTCTATTTGATCCACAATCTGGAACTCAGTTTTATATGTTTTTTATGATGTCCCACTCATAACAGTCTACTGAATTGAGTGTCGTGAAGTTACGGCATTAAATTCTGAGGCAGGTCCAGTCAAACTCACTCACGACAATGTTGGTTTACCCTAAAGGTGTTTTGCAAGGAGGATCTCACTTCAACTCGTATGAATTTCTTGCTGGAGTCTTCTTCATACAAGGTGTCGCTACAATAGCCAGCACTTCTATATGCAGATCAGCACCGAGTCCATGATCCCAACAAGGTCTAAGAAAAATTCTCAAGCAATTGCTGGGTAAATTCTAGGGCGACATCAGCAGCTTCGAAGTCACCTTTCCAGTTCTGCAATTTCGTGCTCGCGACTTTTCATGTGTTCAGATTTAGCATTGAGGATGGTTTTCCTTTGGAAAGTTGTTGAAACGGGTAAACATCTGTATGGGGACAATGAAAACCACCCTCTTCCCATATTTTAAACGTTTTATTTTCTCAATATTTAATAACGTTCTCACCTATCCAAGCCATTAATAAATATTTTTAAAACACCCCACTAGGAGTAATACCGTAAAAACTACCTGAATTAAATGAGAACAACAGGACTTCAACTTCTGAGCAGCTGCAGTGGCTGAGCGTATATGTAAGTATATTTTCAGACATTGATTGGTTTTCCTAGAATGTATTATTGAAAGAGCAAATTTGAACCAAACCTATCATATAATTGCATTACAATTAAAGTGAGCTATTTGTATTTTACAATTTTTTCGTTCATTTTTTAACTATATCAGTTTTTCGTCTGCTGAATTTTGTTTTAATTTTTCAGAATTGACTTATGAGGATTAAGCTGGTCTCCGAAACGTTAGATTTGACTTTCTGTTTTTCATATACTATTGCATTCAGTCCCCGTCTTAATTAAGTACCTATTAAAATGTTTTTGCTGCGTGCGGTTGTCTTCGCCTTCAAGTTTTTAAGCTCAAAAACGAAGTTGCAATATTCATAAGGGAATTGACTCGCTGCTCTAGACTGAAAAAAGCGTAACAGCACTCTGATAAATTTTTATTCACCTTAGTGTGTTAACCTGTACTCGTCAGCTCAGTACTATGATGGTGGGCACAGTTTTAGACTTTGAGTGATTGTGCGATGTCAAGTAGAGTAAGTTCCTTAACAGTCGTCTTCCAATAGAAATGTTGTATCAAATTCATATATTAAGGAATTCGGTCAGGCTTAAATTTACGTGTTCTTCACGGTTATAACAAAAGTTATAATAACATGTAGAACGAGCAATGTTAATTTACCGTTCGATTGAATAAAAGTTGGTACAAGAGATTTTGATGTATTCATTGTTAATATTTTTCTGATCTATTATCCCTCCACCTCCAAAAGAAATAGTCCGAGTAAATGAAATATTGCGATGAAATTCCGTAGACTACCTCTAGACATAATTTTATTATCACGGATTAAGCCAAAATTAGGGTAATTTTTTATATTAGGGTAATTTTTTATTTGAGGAGTAGTTTAAACGAACGTAAGTGCTACACTGTCAATTGACTCAGAAAAGTTCGTCACTCGCTGTAAATTCACCACATTTTTGTTTCTGCTTTTAAGTCAGCAGGGCAGAGTGTGATCACACTCCTTCGATGTGGACTGACCTGCTAATGTAGATAGTTAGATCCGCATTAATGACGACGGATTTTTAATCCACTACTAATGTAGATTTAACTATTTACTGGTATAGATTCAACTATCTACATTAATAGGTCAGTCTATATTAAAGGAATATTTGTGTATCTAAATTTTTGAGCGACATTTTTAAGCACAGACTTCAGGGAATCGTTCATTTTCGCAACACATTATTGGGGTTTTTATCATAACATTTGTGCAACTGAATGATAGCTAGCCAATAAATGTTTGAAATTTGGCTCGCAATTAAATTTTATTCTTGGATGCCACGTGCAGCCATTGTGTTATTTTATGTTTGATTGCGCATGCGCGTCCTATTTTTGTTTGAAAAATAAACGGCAAACACAAGACAACACAAGATAACCACACAAGCTAACAACACATGATAACAACACAAGATAACAACACGTGAAAACAACACAAGATAACAACACATGATAACATCAACCTAGTGTTACATTGGCCTGGCTAAAGGAATCCCTAATTGCTCGTCCTTTGAGTCGCTCGCATACATTCATGCCCATCAAGAAATGATATAGAAATTACAACATTTTTGGGTTTTCTTGATGAGTAGCAGAGTGAAAAATGTATCGGACGTTAAATCCAACGCTAGGATCAAAAAGGGACTTGTAGACATCTGTAGTAACCCATAGAAAAACGTCAAACGAGAACACAAAGTTTGTCACGAAAATCAGCACCAATATGAAGGTGTGAAGCGATTTGAACGAGGATTTGCGTGCAGTTATTCAGAACTATTCACAGGCTCACGGCTTAGGTGAATATATCCGAATGATAAATTGAAGAGGGAGCGTCGAAAGAAACTTTTGACACTCAGTAGTATTGATGTTAACTTTCTGCTATTATCAACGGGACTTGATGTCAATTCAGGGAATTTTTACTTCTTTCAGGAGTGCGTTGTTATGGAGAAGAATAACACGACGAATTTTTCAATAAGTTTGAGAAACACGTTTCTAAGCTCACGGAATAACATGCTTTAGAATGTTGAACTATGTACCGGAGCTAGGAGTAAATTTATATCTAAAGTCAGCTTTTTAACGAAATTAGCGTTAGTCGCTGCCTTTCCTGACATTTAAATAAATCTTCAAGCACGGGCAGTTCTCATTGAATGAAATGATTTCGGAACGGTGAAAAAGGATGACATTCTTTCGAAGAATCAAACAAATCCACCGTGAAAAACTTTCTCGGTCGAACATTAATCAATCCCGTTTATTTTGATTCGCAACTGAACGTAGGAAAATGCCAGCGTCGCCCAGGCGACGATGTCTGTAAGGTAATTCCATTGCGTGAAGTCAATGCGGCGAACAAAGGCCGTTTCCTTCGCTATTGTGAACTTGAACTTTATAGTGGCAGGTCGTTACGCTGAATACACCGTCCTGCCCGACCCCTTCGTTCAGGGTAAATGAAATTTAGATCAAAGGAAGAGAATGCTTTCACCTTTGACTTTGCTGAATGGGGGCACCCCCAAACTGGCTCAGCCGTGTTGCGAGTGGGAAATGGAGTAAGATTATAATGCGATTAGGCGAGCGAGAACAAATCTGTTTTCATAGCTGGTGATCAAATTTTTGGCGGTTCAATGTTACTTTCAATTGAATTTGAAGATAATTCCGCAAGAAAACTCTATTTATTCTTTTGAACTAGTTCGTGACCAGGTTCATGAGCTACAGCCTGATTGAATCGATATATTCGTTGGTGTGATCTGTTTTTTATTAGTTGAAAGAAATAAAGATCGGACGTTTGTCAGGACGAATTTTCGTTCTACTGCACGACTAACAAAGGGGAACAAAAGCCAATATTCGGAAGCGCACTACGTTGGTAAACTGGATTGGAACAGCCATTAATTTTTTCGTTGAAAAACTTTCCAACAGGCGATCTAAATGGAAACTCATTTATTTTGATATTTTTTGAAAAGTATATTCACGGAGTCTCGATTCGTAAATCCTCTCCGACAGGAATGATGATAATGCTAATATGTTTGAGGCTGATGCCCAATTTTATAAACAGTTATCAACGAGTTGAACTCCAATTATGAATCAGCATAAGGGAAATTCATCAAAGAAAGAACAGAAAAGGCCTGCAAATAGTTACTAACAAGAATGTCATACTTAAATAATTTCGCTTCACGTAAATTATTATTATCTAGTATGTACGCCCGTTAAAAATGGGTTTTCATGAACACATTCATTAAAATAACTAATTTTGAAGGGCACATATTGAAAAGTTATAAAAGGACATGACTAATATACAGTTTCCAATTTACAAGTTCACAAATTCTTCAAATTTGTGCCGTTATCCTCGTTCGACAGAGAATATATTGTATCCGTGCTACCAACTGACTGAATATGAGAAGCAGTGGTTGTTTCAGTATTGTTTTTTATGTAATAACTGAAAAGTTAATTTTGCTTTATGTTATTCCTTCAGATGCGGACACCAAACATATATACAGTATACGTATAAATATACAACGGTCATTATTATGTTAGATAAGCCCATTACCTATATATAGTATGTAGAGCAACTCAATGGTGCGAAAAGGAGGACACTCGGGTGATGTGGGTTGGGTGTTCTCGTTTAAGTGTGAATTCGTCTCAGAATAGCCTGAGATAATGGCCCACCATTTACCATAGGGAATACGAACGGATCAGTTTCGATCCCATTATCGCCATGTGAATTAATATTCGTGTTACGCAATATAATAGAATCTGAGTGGTTAATAGTTTACTGGTTCATGACTTCTAAGAGCAATAAATTTAGAGTTCAGCTAATAACTTTATACTTAAATTAAAGTTCATTTGCATTCCAGTACCAGAAGGTGGCGCAGATTTCACTCCTTTACCTCGACATCACTCAAAATTTATTCGTTCACTCGTCAAACTGCTGCCAAAAATCGGGCTCTTTTATCTTTCCTAAGTTTCAAAATACCAGCTGATAACATCAACATCCGAGTTCAGTAGGGCTAGTACCCTAATGCCAGGATCCAATAAGAGAAAATGAGAAAAAATGCTAAACATTATCCTGTATTTCTGCACTTGGACCAGCAAAGGATCGGGCGATAATGGAAGATCATTTTAAAAATGGCTTCGAAGCCAACTTGGCAACCAATTCGGAATATTGATCGTCTCAAAACATGAAATAGGAATTTTTTGAACCGCGCAGGTAACAGGGACCTGCTCAGATTTTATTTTGCCGTGCCATCAAAGGGATTTGCATCGTATTTTCAAATGGTGTTGGGGCTTATCGATCTCACATTGGAACCCAAGATGGCTGATACTTGTAAAGTGCGTATTGATTACTACTGAATGCATCACTGGCAAATGTGTGTTTTTTGAAAATAAAGCTTGGATGCTTACATTCTTAAGTTATGAAAAATGAAACTTATGGAGTGTCGGACGAGAAATGAATTTCTGAATTGGCAAACTCGTAGAAATCGGTTTCTTAATCTGTGGATTCGCATAAATTAACTAATTTCCGATATTTCTAATGAATTTTATTTTAAAAAGAACGGTTCTCTTACCCACGATGGATTTACATGCAAATATTTAGAGTATCTTCAGCTCCTCGTCTTAAAAAGAAAAAATGATGGTCTTATTATGAAGTGTAGTTCAACTAGGTAACACGTTCCTTAAATCCTTCCATGGCATTTTTACTTACATAATATACGGTAGTGCACAAATTAGGAATTAAATGATCGTGCCGGTTTTAATTCATTTCTGACCGAGAAAGTCACATGTGCTCATTTGATTGATATTGTACAATTTATCTGTTCTTAACTATTTCGCTAGTCAGTCTCAGTTAAAGGAAGCATTCTGCTGACCATCTCTAGCAAAATGAAAAAAGATAAATTTTTCAACAAACGAAGCAATCAAGCTGCTGAATGTGATTGTGAGATAAAATTACTTATACTGCTATATCACATTACTTGCACACAGTATGGCACTCCAGCAACGACTTTTTACCTCTAAAATGAAATGTTCGGTAAGTTCAATAAATTTTATTTTCAAATTCCTAGAAGGACAACAAACGGCAAAACGAGATAATCTTGTTGAATTTCGGAAATTGGAATGGGGTTTCTCAGTGAAATGAATGATCTGTCTTGTATAGTTTATGTCTCCAAATTTCTCTTAGTCTCATCATCCAATTCAACTTACCCGTTCTCAAATAATACCTCCATAATTTTAAGTCATATTTTTTCATTCGAAATTCTTCTCCAGAGGTCCGACAATCGCGCACTTGAGAGTCTGAGGAAAGTTCACACGACTTTCACGCTGCGCTGCATCAAACAAATCCTCGATCGTAAACAGTCATTGCAAAACTATATCGTTTCATTTTCTGCATTCGTTAATGCATCTGACTTTGTAGCACCACTTTCCATCTGTGCTAAATAGGAAAAAATTTGTTTGACCTCAAGCATTGATTACCGTCATGTACGCTCAATAACTAATTAGAGAACACCTTCAAAAATTCTACACGCAAGACGCACTTCTTGGCTCGGATAAAAATTGCACAATGAGACAAACTTTTTGGTCCCCCTAGTTTCTAACTCTTTTTGTGGCAATACAATAAGAAACTTCCATTATTTCCATGGCACTTCATTTGTTGTAATTCTACTTGCGTAATATTCATTTCCGGCACTATGATGAAGACTAGGAAAATTTGAAAAGTCATTGACTTGACCACAGATGCAAAGTTCTAGCTTCAATTTAATTTAATAAATGTTTAGCCCCACAAAATTAAAAGTTGTGGTTCCAACCTAAGAGCACGACGAAACTTAAATTTGGAGACATAAAATTACCAAAAAAAGCATGAATTTCTCTTCCCTTACCCGTTCCAGCCATGGCCAAAAGTGTGAGATGTAAAATTCGGGGCAGTCGTCTAAAACTCCTAGCGTCATAATGTCATAGGTTAATATCCAAGTTAAAGTTAATAGTCTTTGAATATTATAGAGTGGTAGAGGCTAAAGTTAATAGCCTTAGAATATTATAGGGTGGTAGGAGTTAAAGTTAATAGCCTTAAAATATTATAGGGTAGTACAGGTTAAAGTTAATAACTTTGCAATATTATTGGGTGGAAGAGCTTGAAGCTAATATCCTAAGAATGTAAGTTACCAGACAGAAAAATAGCAGCTCCAGAATGTTATAGGATGGTAGCAGCCAAAAATTGGAACGCGAAAATGTTATGTGAAAGTAGAAGCTTAAAGTTAGAGTCCTAGAACGTTATCGGGCAGGAGAGGCTAAAAGTTAGAAGACACTGAACGTTATCGGGCACCAGAGGCTAAAGTTAGAAGACACTGAACACTAAAGGGCAGCAGAGGCTAAATGTTTGAGCCCCAGAATGTTATAAGCCTGTGGAGGCTAAACGCTAGAGCCCCAGAACGTTAGAGGACAGTAGAGGCTAAACGTTAAAGGGCTCTAGATGTTATAGGATGGTACAGGGTAAAAGTTAGAGTTTCAAGGTCTTACAGAAGGTAGAAGTTAAAAGTTAGAGAGCCCTAATCGTAATAGAACGTGAGACGCTAAAAGTTAAAGCATCAAAATCATATAAGGAGTGGAGGCTTGAAGTTAGAGAGCCCTAAACGTTACAAAGCGGGAGAGACTATGTAGAAGTTAGACCACCAGAATGTATCAGGGCGGTAGAGGCTGGTGGCCGTGCTCACTCGGCTGCAGTTCGTGGTTCGTGCTATGAAATATAAAAAGAGTCTGAGCAGAAGTCTTTAGAGATAAAATCCTGAAATTTACGTAAAAAGAATTCTTGTGCATGCCTGTCTCCACTTGTATTGTAATACAACGACTGCTGACAATATAACCGTGAAGCCTTATTAATTTGATTCATTTTTCATTTACACTTAGCTTTAAATACAGGGTGCGAAGGATGTTTGACAGTATTTTTAGTAACTTGTGTAAAAAATATTATTTCAGTAAAAATGTATCGTAATCAAATATGTATAAATATCCTTGATGATAGTTTATCATCAAATTATTCCATAAAGCTACTTTTGGCTTCAATAAATGCTTCTATGCGGGTCCGAAGTCATTGACAAGCTGAAATTAAGCGGTCTTTATTCATTTCAGAAATCACCTGAACAATAGCAGCCTTCAGTGAAGCTATGGTGCTATGAAGATGTCTATTAGTCTCCCTTTAAGGCGCATAATATCCCATGGGATTTAAATCGGGAGAGTTTGGGGCCATAAATTGGGGGCCCCATGATCGTAAAAGATATTTGAAAACTAATCTTGGGGTCCTATAACTTTGTGAGAAGGTGCTGAGTCTTGCTACAAGACGTATGGCCTTCCATTGGAGGCTTTATCTATCCAGGGCTCAGCAACCGCTTGTAGAAAATCAATGTATGCAAAAGCGCTAACCCTAAAACCCTGCAAAAAAATATAAAAAATGTAAAAATGATATAAACTTCATTATCTCCTAAAGCCATCATAGTTGGAGTTAAAGCAGCCACGACTGCATGTCATATTATTTCTTGGGTTGACATCTTAATTTGAATTATTTACCTGAAATAAAAAATTATATTATAAATGATTTGAGTGTGTAATGAACTGGAAAAGTCATGTCCTCAAATAGCCAACGCACCCTGTATGTGACACATTCCATATCAGCGCACCTAACTCTAATAGTACGAGCATCGAACATGTTACATCCGGGTCTTGATTGCAAGTAAACAACAACTCCATTCAGTTCTAATCGTGCCTTCGTTTAGGGAGATGAAATATTGGGTAATTTTTTAAATTCATAAAAACAATATCTTGCAAAAAATATTTTTCGAGATGAGAAGAACAAAAATTCCAAAAGTGAAAGGGTTAAACTAGGCTTTTGAAGTGTTTTGCGTTAATGTTCGACGCTTCAAGGGGAAAAAATTTGAGAATCTTCTCCCTATAATATTAAGGTCCAGTGGGGCATCCAGTGCTGCCCGTATTTATTTCTGAAAATTGTTGTTCTTTCTTATCTAAAAACACTGTGTGAAAATATCTCTAATATACTGTTTTCAAACAGTGTTTTGAGAAATAATAAAATAAGGGTCACAATCCCTAACATAAGGTCTTTGGTATATTTACTACAAGTAAAAACCTGTTAAAAAATCTAATCATTTTTGGGTTCTTCCATCGTCAGTATGGTCTTGAAATATTCAAAAAATTTGTATAAAAATATACACATATTAAACAAGATTTGAAACCACTTGAAGATATTTAAATGGACTTATCTAACATGCCTTTGAAAACCATATCCATCACACCGCGTGTCGTCGTAGGCTTCGCCCTGCTGTGTACATTCCCATGCTTGCATTCGAAGAAGCAATTTAATAGAATTTCGTCGCTTTACCGTCAAGATGAGCGAGGATGTTTGGCTCTTTGTTGTTCTAAGTCAACAAGTCGACGTTTTCAACTGCGACTTCGAAGCCATCCAAGGTACGGAAGCCCTGGAACAATTCCATCGGCGATCGAGGTCACGGCTACATCTCAGAATTCCAGAGCAAACTTTGCTATACCGCGTTGGTCGATACATTACATACGAGTATTTAAATTTATTAAATTGTACAAACGTAATGAAATTCTCAAGAAGCCACATGAGGGAGTGACGTCGCACACGAACTGATCAATTAAAATTAAAATATTAATCCTGTACAATTTCATTTTCACGATGAATTTTACGAGACTGAGTAGCTCAGGTCACGCGAGGATTGCCGAGGTATTCTCAGCCAAGCCGAAAAAAAAATTCAGTGCACGAAACATTTATTCCTCCGCATCAGTTGTACATATGTACTACAGGAGCACTGGAATTTTATTGCGTAAAATAAAATCCAGGGTGGTATCAAATGTCATCCAATGAGACCCGGAGACTACACCCGAATTTCCGTTTCTCTTGAGGCCTGTGTTGAATATTCTGCAAAATTCTCCAGCGTCGTGCAGTGATTAGAGTTAGGAAAATTGTCTGTTGCAACGTTATATTGCTACTTGTAAAAACATACATAGTTAAAACTTGTTAAAGTATACATAGACATTGCAGTGGAGATAAATTAATTGCTAGGGTTTTTTATATGCAAAAATCTGTTGTGATGCGCTAGTCTTACGTGTAGTTTCTCCATCGCATCGGCGTGTGTCTCTCTGAAATTCTGAGCGTGAAAGAGAGCATTTCATAATTTGTCTCCTCTCGTTCTTGCGATCCTGCATACATTCGTTTAGTGAAACATTCCTGCATTTCTACATTCCTGCAATGCTGTGTGCACTGAAGCGTTCCATTATTCCTGCGATTCTGCGTGTACTGAAGCATTTAAAATAGACCAGTAGCCTGCAAGGGAACATGGACCTAGTAGACCCTGATCAGAATATTGTACTGACGTTATGAAAATAACCGTACTTTCTCGCGCGACTCGCTGAAATTTACGCAAGCATACAAACATTGCCGTTAATTTAGCAACAAATTTAAACTGAGGAAAAACTTCGCAAACGCAAAATTTATTGTGAATATATCGGGAAGAATTCATGAGTAAAATTGTCGCATGTTGGGACTAAAATATTTGCTAGAATATCTTTTCAAACATCTACAACCCTTGAGAAAATTCCTTTTTCACGTTGACATAAATTCCAACCATGTTGAGTTCGTCAAAAAATCGCAATGAAAATTCTACTATCACAATCACATCAACATCCAGTCAGTTTTTTTTACAGGCATCACCCAGAGTCAAAAGTTAACATTTTCCCCTCATACTACTCACTCTGAGAATTTTTTTATTGAATTATACACTGTCACAGAGTAATGTTAATGTAAGAACAAATGTCAAGGGCAACGAACTTTACAAATAACTAGACAACCCGTGACCCGTTGGGTCAAATAAAATTAATCAAAATCAAACCGTATCCAGAGATATATCCTATGCAGTTAAGTCGGTATCCACAATACAGGATTAAACGAAGAGTATAAATTTCGAATATCTCAGAGCCGACAGACAAACGATTCTGCCCTCTTTCTCATTCTCGTGTCTACTTTACTAACTTCCCGACTTAAATTCCTTTCTTTTACATGACATTAGTGTATATTTTCTTTTTTGTGCACAGTTTCAAGCAAACAAGCAAAACAGACGATCAGAGTTTTAGTGTTATACAGATAGATAAATAGATATACAATTTAGTCCTACCTACTTTGATGCTGTTTATTCAAAAGTATGGTACACAAGCACACAAGGGCATAGAATGTGAACGACTGCATCAGAAGTACAAAGAGGTTCAAAAAAGTAAACCCTAATTCAAGTAAGAAAAATAAGACCAGCGATCAGATGAAAGAGAGTGTTTTTTCTTAGCAATCTTTCGATTTAAACTAAAATCGTTTTCAGACAAAAGACATCTAATTTTTAAGTTTCAAAATGGACGCACGTATGGAAATTTATGTACTGGATACAGAACACGGAGATAAACAAAATAATAAAATTTGGCACCCAGCGCAAAGCGAACTTCATTTTCTTAATAAAACTTATTTTCCCAAAAATAAAGATCATTCTCTGAGAGTCAATTAATTATCGCTTTTTATTCAAGGCACATACTACTAATTCAGCGCGATGTATGCACATTACTAGTCTTCCTTTTACTTCTTGAAACGCCCTATATTTCGTCGATCTGAAAATGAATAGGTCCCTTTCATGAGGACAAAATCAATACCGGAGCATTTCTTGAGCCCCTCTTTAACTTAGGAGTCGCAGCTAGAGTTAAAAAACAATGAACGACGAACTACTGGAGACACCCTTCCTAGTTCCGCGAGCTAAAAAATGGACGTCCACACGTATCAAGGATACTTGGCTATCAATGAATAATAATGTGAACATATGTTGCTTTTCTTTTGTTCGTGGATCAAGGCCATAGTTTTCCCGCGTTTTCGAATTTGGATAAAATGATAGAAAGGTTTATTCTGGTATTTTATTTTCGGGATCACCTCAATGAACAGACCGAATTATCGTTCTTTAATGTGCACAATACCAGTAATGAATATAATACAAGTATGATACCAGAAAAAGTTCCGTAGGAATAATTGACATTCTCTATTATTTTGCCGGAGATGGACCTAGGAAATGACACTGAATTACCGGGCAGAAATTATACTGCATAGTGTAATTCTCTACGTGTAATTCTCATGTAATTCTCATAGCGTAATTGTAATTCTCAAAGTGTAATTCTCTTTTCTATACGGAAAGAAAAACTGCGATGAAATGAGTCCGCTGATCTATGAAATCCGATGAGACTTTGAATTGATGAAACCAGACCAGTACCGTTAGTCGTTATGTTGAGTAAAAAAATACTCTTAATGCATGCTGGAAATTTGGGCTGGCTTGTTCTAAAGCCTATCCTAATAACATTGAATAGCTTGGTGTTAGTGTATGTAATCCATTTTAACCAATCAATGTTATATGCAGTTTCGGGTAAAAGCGTCCCGAGGAAGGGAATAAAACAAATTATTTACACTCAGCACGGCAGTGTCAACCTTGGCTTTCACGAGGTTATATTTTTGTTAATTAATTATTCAAACTCGGACCGGGTCTTGAGCGATTGTTCCAAAAAGGATGTAAACATTTTCACTCCATGGCATTCAACTTCTGAAATTTTACAGATAGTTTTTTCCCAGGATTTTTATCGATTTAAATTTAATTGAAGTAACTATATTACAGGCGTAAACTCGGAAAAATATTAACGCTGTCTAGAACATGTTACTATAATGAACTTTTCCCATGAAATTTTCCCACCAACTTTTGCAGTACTTTGCCCTATGTATGTAGTGGAAACCATTGTTCCATGCGAGAGTGCACTTGCCTAAAAATCGCTGTGCATTAATCCAAAAAAATTAGCGGGAAGATAGAACAAAGGATTCGTTTTCACGTGAATCACATTTGTGCAGGCACGTTTTCGCTGAAAATGAAGTAATTTCGCCTGTCCGAAGAGAAACCATGACAAAGCCGTGACTCGTGATTCACGATTAGGGAAGATTGCCTTGCTGCCGTGGTGTAGGCAGCTTACTTAACCGGGGGAGAACTCTCCTGATCACGACGAAAAACGTTAATATTCGAAACTGTTTATATGAACTGTACGAATTCACTCCTGAAGAACAATTTTGGTGGGCGTAAGTAATATTATGAAGTTGCTAAATAGGTAATAAATATTGAATTAATGTAGTGGTCACTCGAACTCCCCAACGATGTAGTATTGAGGAATTTTCTGTCGCCATAATTGTAACGCAAACTGCGAAAAGTTATGATCACTAAAATTACACTGTCAAAACAGTTCAGCTACAACACGTAACCGGACAAATTCCCTGACACACCTCCCTCAGCAGCCCAAACCGACAAAGAACTTTAGGTTACTTCTCTGAACAAAAAATTATTCAATATATTTTCATTACGATCGCGTCACTGCCGTGTTCAAGACCTTGCTGCACACGGTAACCTCGCAAAAAGTCTCAGAGTCTAGCAGACATCTCACAAAAACGTATAAAATCATTAGCAAATACCGCCACCGTGCAGCGTGTAACAACTGTCCTTAATAAGTAAATTAAAAGGTTATCTTGAACGCTTCATTATTTCTTTGCTTCCTCATTTTTCTAAACCTTTTCACCATCTCCTGATATTGGTACGGAATATCAATTAATATTATCCCCAGCATGTATGTGATCTTTATTATGGTGCTCGAGCTGAAGACTCATTCCTAATTGCGAATTCGTAACGCAGCCTTTTACGATAAGATTAATGGAAAACGGGTAAAAATATATAATCTAAAATTAAATGATCTAGAAATGCTCCATTTGTATTGCAGAGTCAAAATTTTATAAAATTTTATAGCGTGCATTTCCGATGAGACTATTAGCTGCAAGATGTTGCCATAGATTACCACTGAAGGCACATTAAAGTATTTAATTGCCCATTAGATCCGCGAGGTAGGGTCTTCCTCCGAGGATAGGAATAGGTTCTGCTGCTCTTCCTTCAGAGGCAGTCAAGATCCTTGAGTTTGATGCTTCCGGATCTGATATCAAATTACTAAATCCCTAACCTTCAAAGTAAAAATTAGATCACGATCGCAACATATGACTGCAATTTTGAAAAACAAACGGAAATATTAGGAATATACAGTTACCGATTATTTTTACAGATTGTCTAGAGTTCTAGTTTTATTATATTTTTCTCTGCTTTCGTGCTAACGTGGATTAAAAGAAACATTTTTTCAAGTTAACGATTCTAATTTCGAAGCTTCTTACTAAATTTCAAAGCTTATTACTTAATTTTAAAGCTTATTACTAAATTTCAAAGTTTATTACTAAATTTCAATCTTATTACGTAATTTAAAAGTTTATTATTAAATTTCAAAGTTTCTTGTTGAATTTCAAAGCTAATTCCGAAATTTCAAAGTTTATTACGAAATTTCAATCATATTAGGTAATTTCAAAGTTTATTATTAAATTTCAAAGCTTCTTACTAAGTTTCAAAGCTTCAAAGCTCATTACGGAATTTCAAAGCTTATTACGAAATTTCAAAGATGAAATCTATGAGAACCAGGAAATAAAGTTTCCATCGTGTAACCCTCTCACTTACTGAGGACTCTAGTCTCCCAAGAGATGGAACAAGGGACAATCAGGGTATACATTCAAACTTAACCCAACCTTGATGTATTTGTTGCAAATGTAGGCTCCATGTCGGACTGGTAACGGGTTTCAGGTCGCAACTGGGAAGAATGGGTTCGATTCCTGGCGGGGGCAAGCGAATTTTTACGCAACGCTTCCCTCGGCGATGGAAACTTGACCCTCACAATTTTCACATCCCTCACGAGTCAGTAGTTATAAGGGATTGAAAACCCAACAATATACGGAACCCATCTAGGGATTCCGTATGCCAACTGTGCTGGAATGAATAAAGTTAGTTAATGTTTTCCATTCTCACATCCACAGTCCCACCCAAGTTATGTGACCCTGTTGTTGTTGTTGTTGGCGTTGTCACTTAATTTTGCTGCAAAAATAAAATGGACTGCCGAACTAATTGCCATTGCATATATCCTCATTTGAGCTCAAGTTTCGCAACTACAACCCACCCAGTGATGCTAAAAAGCACAGTTTGTGAGCAGCATGCTTCGAAAAATTCATGCTTCTGTTAAGTCGTACGTAGAAGCACGACTAAATGCTAAGTTAACTTTATTCCATAAAATATTATTGCCCTAAGATTAGTTTTGCAGAGAAGCCTTGTGATTGAATTGTTCCGACAAAGTTTTGCTGACACTTGAAAATCGATGGCTTGTGTCACTCCACCGGAGAGACCATCTCGACTTCAGCCGTTTCTAAGTAACGCGAAGGTGTAGGTAAAATACGTACTGTGGGTGCAATAAATACCCGATACATGGTCAATTGTTTACATACCATAGTTACACAAAAGCAAATAAATCCAAAATTGAACATATTGTTTACTTCTCTTTCGGTAAATACTGAATCAATAAAAGAACATACAAGTAGGAAAGCATTGGTGAAACATCGACATAAATGTAAGATTTAATTTCAAAAATGATCATACACACTCATAAAATTAGTTTTATAGCGATAAAAAATACTCCTCGAACATTCCAGAGGGACTTACAAGACAGGAATACTCCACAACGTTTTAGAAAAATAATTCACTTCAACCACGTACAACAGCGGACCTCAGATAATATTAGAAAGCTGCATGAGAAGAAGAACGTTGTTCAACGCTCTAATTTTAACGTGGCGAAGACTAAAGAATTGCCAGAAAGGTCCAGTGAAGTAATTGTTCAAATTCATAAAAATGCTTTAAAAAAAATCATCCATACTAAAAACTTCATTTCAACCATTTATGACACGATTCGCCGGTTCACATCATACCAGTCAGCTGCAGGTATACCATGTTCAGTCCATCACGTCCAGGCCATGGAAAACTTCAAATTTTGCTGCTAAACATTTAGTCCATAAAGTAAAGAAGAATCCTCGAGAGACTCGATCAGAAGTTGAGAATGATTTGAAAGCGGCTGGGACAAATGTATGCAACACAATTCGAGCAGTTCACAGCAACGAGGGATTCCGTTCTCGCACTCCAATAAAACGCTATTGTTGAAAGTAATTCAAGTCAGAAATCGACTGACTTTTAGCGACAAATGTTTAGAAAAACCTGTAAGTTTTTGGGACGCTGTACTATGGTTTGACGAGACGAAGATTGAGTTATTTGGGTAACCTTTCGATCGCATAGCGGATATTTATTGCTTCCACTGTAGAATCCCAGTTTGTGAGCGATATAACGTATCAAAAATAAGAAGGCTACTCTTCTGTCCCTCATATCCTTGATTTACCTTTAAAAGAGGAGGAAGCTAATTATCAGTTTGTGAAATTCATCCTCCAAGGAAAACCAGTTGCTACCATGCTTAGCTGAGGCATGTATTTTACTGTTAGCCTGTCAGCTTGGCATTTTAGGGTGCCCGTCTTGGAAGACAGAGGGGACGGTCATGCGTCCAACGTGAGACATTCAGAAATGAGATAAAATAATTCTAAAGGAGTATAATTTCTTGAGAACAGAAGCCTTTCCTATTCCAAACGTAAAATATGCACTAGTTCCCCGATGAAATTTCTCATCGAAATAAAAGCTTGACGGGAATGATAGAAGGTTCGTTCATCTGCGGGCACTTACCGGTGACGATAATAAACTACAAACTCTTCACAAGTTTTAGTAAGTCATCGGAAATGAGGTTACGTTTTCTTCGACTCTTAGCCTTTTCCTACAGCAGAAGTATATTGTATCCAATTCCTATTCTCGAGAACGGTAGTTTTCACCCCAACAATGTGCTCTGAAAGCGGTACCATACGTGAAGCAGATATCATGAGAGAAAATTCTCAATGGGGAAAAATGTTCATAGTTTCTGCTGAAAGATTAGTAACCGTATAATAGTTATAGCGTAGGTTGAATAACCATTATTCAAAACTGACATGTACTTAAATATATTATCCGAATAATAAACCTGTTCAAAACATACATCCATTTAAAGTTATCTTCTGATTCAATGACTGCGTAAAATACTTGAGCTAAGAACTGCCGATTATTAGTGTACAAAGAAAATAAATTATTCTCCGTAATTCATTGAAAAACTCATTAACAATTTTTCACTACTTCTTAAGAATACTTAATAATAAGTATTCAAATACTTATAATATAAGTATTTGTTATATAAGTTCTAATGCCAGAAGAGAATATCGTCCATAACTCGTCTTTAAGATCATTAATTCACATTAGGCTTCGGCGGCATGAAAGCTCATGATTACACATTAGCAATGCCGAGCTAAAACGGACTGAAACTAGACTCTTAATAATGGCTAAATCATAATTTATTCGGCAATGTGAACTTATCGAATTATAAAAGCTTATTGGATCCAACTCGTTTTGAAGCGCAGAGCTCATCAATTGTTAGACCGTGCAGACCTGCCACGAAGTTGAATCTTTTAATACATAATTGCAAGGCAACAAATTAATCCGCCTGAGATTCCAAGGCTCGTTGTACATCGCCGTCCCATCTTGTAAAGCACAGCACGCAGCGCCATAACCGAGGTAGAATTCTAGCCATCCTCTCTCCTCATTCCAGCAAATCCCTGGAATAGAGCTGGTCGTTTGTTAGCTCGACAGTCATTCTGATGATGCTTCTGCATCATCATCTTCGTCCGCATCGGCCTAGAATTGTGATCAAATGGATTCCTTACAAAGCACCTCTGGCGATACTTGCAGGGAAGCGGCAGGATTGGACGTGTTGAACTGCAGTGCAATATTGGACTGGTTTCAGAGCAGCGGACTTTCCGTGGACTGGTTTTGCTCGGCGAATGATTCGGGAAAGTTTTTAATAAAATGGTCGGTCCAAGAAAGTTCTGTGCGAAATGGCCCTAGAAAGTTTTGAGTATAATAGTTTTAGATAGTTTAATGCAAAATGGTCCTAGAAAGTGTGCAATTTGGTATTAGAAATTTTTTTACAAAAGGGTCCGAGAAAGTTTTGTGCAAATCTTTTGGTATTTCAATGATCGGAGACTAGACTGAGTAAACTACAGAGAGAAGATAACTACTAGAGATTATGTTGTCATTGTTTAAAGAAGTCGTATCGAAGACATCATAAACTACACCAAAGAAAATAGACCTGAATTCATTTATCGTATCTCCCCCGAGCATGAAAGAATTCAGAATTATTGATGTTACCCGCGCTATCGTCGCCTGAATGGAGCTTTTCTGCCATTGTGAGACTCGATAAAGCTCATTTTAGCAGGCGGGTAATTTACATGCCCATTCATTCGGAAAATATTTTATCTCTGCCACGCACATTCGAAAAATTACTCAAAACTAATCCCATCAAAGATGTCAGGAGTACTTTCATTCACGGCAGCTGTCTCTTAATAACCTGAAGGGTATATCCACACTTAAATTGAATAAAACTCCATCAGGATCGTCCGTTATGTAATAACCAACATTATAAAGTCACAGGATCGAACTGCAATTCAAAAAAATCGAGCTCACATTGACGCATGAGTAGCTCCATCTTTAACAATTAGCGCCAACTTCATCATACAAAAAACGCATTCAAATTTGATCAATAATGGTCGCCTAAAATTACACGAGCAGTTGTGTGCGTGTCGCTCGGCAGCACGAAGCGCTTCAAAGTGACTTTGCACTTTGATAAGTGAAGGCAAAGAAGCACGGAGCCCAACGACAGAGAGTTCACTTCAACATGAGCACACTTGGTTTACTCGCTGCTCATGCGGAGGTCAGGGAAACAACCGTAAGCAGAATTTGGTGCAGGGAAACAACCGTAAGCAGAATTTGGTGGAACTTTTAAAACTCGCGAGAGTTTACTGCAGGAAAAGTGCGTACAAACAAGCGAGAAAATACGTGTTTTTCGTTGAAAAATATGCAGAGCATCGAAAAATTTATCGTTATCGATTCTATTTTCA
>VOMN01005306.1:0-12543 GCA_014899125.1 Orchestia grillus | reverse complement strand
ATTGAAGTAATCGTGCCCTAAACCTATAGCTCAAAAATTTGACACAACTTGTTACAGCCTGATACAATCTTATTTCGAAGAGTTCAGGTTGGTCTTCAAAACCGTTGGTCTTTAAATTCAGTCAAAAGATCACAAGAGCAGTAAATTTAGCAACGAAATTACGGCCTAGAACATCACAACTCCACTATCTTACTAGGGTCAAAACGATGAGACCGCTTTATCATCATAGTAAACCCAGGCTTTGGAAGGAGCTATCCAGAATAAGCTGAATCCAATCAGTGAAGCGTGCGCACTTCATCAAGTCAAGCTCACTCAGGCCTCAAATTGATGCACTTTGGCGTTTACGAAATGTAACCGCCGTTGTTACAGAATTTAGAACACACTTTCGCTTTTTTAAACTTTCTCCGTGTTCAACTTGTATATCTCCTGTCACTAGTACATTCTAGCTCTTTCATAATTTGGCGCGTAAATTTTTTCGAATCTTCCGTCATTCGGACCTACATTTTCAACTAACAGGTCAAAAAATTTGAACTGTTTCAAAATGGACGTCTAAAACTTTTGCGTTTGATACTAAGCGATTTTGGTGAAGCAGTCAATACACAGACCAATCCAGTTATTGAGCAAAAAATAAAAAACAGGGTATCACTAACTCATAGACGAAGCCTGAAAAGTGTCCCATTAAGAATGAATGAACTAAGTTTATTCTCTGAGACACCGTACTTTTTACCAAGTCAATTGCGAACGTAAATATACAAAGTGGTAAGAAAATGGATTAGTAATAATCAAGACTTTGGTCACCTGATGTTTGAGTGATCTTTACACAAAAAGTGTAAATGCCCAGCTACTTTACCTTTATTACAGAAACACAATTATCGTCTGAATGACAAGCTCGTGCAGAAGGTAATGTTTGAGGTTTCTATTCTGGTCAGCATTCATAAACTGAATCACGCCACTACGGCAGTCCCATCACACGTAAAATGGGCCTCTGCTTTACTTAACGCCTAGAAACACAAGGCGCCACGATTTATCCACTCGCGAAGAAGAAGCATACATAATTTGATTTTATACTAAAAAATTGAACGGTTCGCATCCGGTTGTACCCTGATTTCTTACGATTACGAGGAGGTGGAGGTAACCAAGTCGGATGATAAAACGAGCATAGCGAAATAGTCTAGGCAGTCTTAACATAACCAAAATCGATCGGAGTTTGAACATCTCTCCCTAATACGTTTATGTAATGTACCGGCTACAATATAAGGAATGGAAACAAAACGACAGTTACAAAAATAATTACTCAAAAGTATCCGACGAATTTTAGTGAAATTTTCGCCATACCTATAATAAATACAAATTACATTCATGGTATCAAGGTTTCCGTTCGTACGTTCTTTAAATATTCAATTTAAAACGAAATAGAATATCGTAATGGTTAAAAAAAAGAACCTTTATTCATTCCAACACGTTTTACCGTTGGGTTTTAAATGCCTTACAATTACTGGTGTGGTAGGGGATGTGAGGAATGTGTGGTATAAACTTCCTTTTCCAAGGGAAGTACTCCGCAGTCGCGTGAAAAGCCCCATTGATCGAGCCGAAGCTCGAACCCTAGCCCTTTTTGCTGCGAGGCCATCACGCTCACCACTAGACCATGGAGCCTGACATCATTTGAAGAGGAAGATATATTCATGTGATAAAAGTTAAGAATCGGATAGAGAATATTATTTTCCCTTAATGAGTTACTTTGAGCTCATCTGGGAGCAGCACCAACTTTTTTCTAATGGAACGGATCGCCTTCAAAACGACAAAAACAAATGCGTTTCTGATGCAAGAAATATATTTGTAATTTTTCATTTCTCGCAAAAAAATGAATACATCTTTTCTACAATTTTCTAAAAGTTTTATACCACCCATTTTCTGCATTAAAACGATATGATCGTTTTATTTGATGTGTTTTGATACAGAGAACGAAAATAACACGATTTTAGGAGAAACGAAATAAATTTTCAGTACATTTTAAATTTTTCAGGCTTCCGTGTATAACTTTGTGTATGCACATCGCGTACCTCTCTTCAAAACACCATCAGTCAGCAAATTTTCCCCGTATACCGATGCAATTTTTTGTAGAGGACACGTCATAACGCGAGAAATATGCACCGTAACAAATATTTTGAATAGACTGGCAGAAGCCCCTTTTATTTATGTTATCTAAATATTCGTGAGCATGCGACATGGTTTCAACAACTAGGAACGAATCCACGCACCATCTGTTCCCACGACAGCCAGCGAATAATTCAAGTCACTGGACGACAGCAAGCCAGCAGAGAGAGAAGATTCGAGCAAAGCAATGTGTTGAGATACATCCGCTCAGAAGCCACCAGCCACCCTTATGTGACCCCCACGCACCCCACTTCCCTCCTATTGATCGCAGCGCCGTCATTCTGTCACACATCCTTTAGTTCACGTTTTTGAACGATTAAAACATGAAAAATTAAATTCTAATTGTTTGAGCAAAAATGATGTTACTGTACCCTAAAGACTAAATCAGTCGATTTGATATTAAGGACAATATTCTTCCATTGTTGGAACCATTATCAAATGATATGGCTGCATCAACAAGTAAAACTCTGGCTCTTCAAGAAAAAGATAATTATGGCTGTACGAAGAAAAAAGTAAATTTCTGAAATCATTTGAACCATTTGTAGGTCAAACTGGTGTGCATCGTGAGAGAAGTGGAATCAACACATATAAGACGTTTGATTCGAAACCAAAACCCGACAAACCTATAATTCGGATGATCGAAAGATTGTTAGAACAGCATAAAAGGCATACATTTTTCGTAAATTCAGTAATTAGACGCACAAAGAGGTAAGCCATTTCTCACAGGTTAAATAACGATGGAATACATAGTCGGGTTCCACCATCCAAGCCTAGATTTTGCAAACGAACATGTTGTTCCGACAAATGAGCAATGGGATGAAGTTTAGTTTTACAGTGAATCGAAGTTCAACTTGTTTATATATCTGATTGTAAAATGCATGTACTACGCAAAACAGATGAACGACCATCCCCTCAATCTTTTAAAAGGACAGTTATTCGTATAGGTGAAAGTGTGATGGTGTGGGACACAACTTCCTCCGCAGGAGTTGGCCCAATTGTCCGTTTGCACAGTCAAGTCCATGCTGAAGTCTGTAAGTAGCTTCTTCGGTAACATGCCACTTCTAACCTACACCTTGCTCCTGGTTAACCTCCTACTTGTATGCATTACAATGCACTTTACCACAAAGCAAAAAATGTGACTGTTTTTCTTGAAGAGGAAGATATATTGATGTGATAAAAATGCCCAGCTCAGAGTCCCAACCTAACAGAGAAACTTTAAGATCGTTGGACCTCGGCAGAAAAAAAAATACAAAATTAAGACAACTTTTAGGAGCTACCGAATGAAGAATAGGAAGGGATAGATGGCCCCTTTTAAAAAAATGAATTAGTTCATGGGCTAGAGATCTAATGAATTCAAGAATAAAAGAATGTTCATTAAATATTGAAGGATTTTTAACTGCATTTATCGAGGAATTTTCGATCTATTTCTTAACTTTTGACGAACGCGAAATGCTCCGATTGTGTTGCAAATTTAATTATTATATAGAGTGTACAGAAGTAAGCCCCAAAATCTTGTACAAGGTTCATACATATTGATTCAACGTATATTTGGCGATAATTAAACAAAATTCATCTAATACTACTCCAGTAACTATTTTTTCACACGTATTACTTTTTTTTCAATTATGATGCGCGATGCTATATTTGTCTATATAATTTAAGATCCTATACACTATTTTACGATTCATCTTGTTTTTTCTGGAACATTTACGTACTTTGTGCATAATTTAAGAACATCTACATATTTTATTGTGTATAATATGAGGAAAGTTTTCATCTTCATCGTAACTGATTTAGCATTCCTTTTCTATTCAGTCAAGCTTGATGACCCAACATAGCAGCCTCCGGCACTCTCAAACTCTCATAGAGCACGTCGGAGTCTAACAGTTTAAATGAAATCCATCGGGCACACTTCAATATAAGATGTTATCGCTAATTTTTCAAAACCTAGTGTGCGTACAACTCTGACTTTCATCTTTTTAATGTGGTGAAATTAGGAAGATAGATTTATAGGTAATGAACTTGGCTAGAAAAATTGGAATCGGGTGAAGTAAGTTTAATAATAACTTAAATACTTTACGGGTAACTATGACTAAACTTTCACGGGTAGAGAGCTCTCGCTAGTATAGCAACACATGAGTTTTGTGTTCCTCCAAACATGTCAAAGTGAAGTGGAACCTGTGATTCCTTAGAGGGGATCAGTTTACAAAAAAGTCTCCGAGAAAAATTGATAGGTCAACCGCGGAATTTACAACAGGCTCTAACAGAACCTACATTCATCGAACCGTTGGCGGGACTTTTGGACACTTGAGCGTGACATCACGATAAACGAAACACGATTGGTTTAGAAGGTTAAGCTAGGGGCGTGACTTACAGTAGATTTTAAAGCGAGTAAACTCAATTTGCGAATGGGAGAGCGACCAACCCATACATAGGCGTGGCTATTTCCAAATGAAACACTTTGATATTGAAGACGGTATTGAAGTTTGGTATGGGGTGCTGCAAAGAGAGGGCCTCGGCCGGGTGAGCTCTTGCGGGCGGCTGGTACGCACTTTGGACGAATTTTAAACTAGTGCCGCTCAATTAACCTCAATGGCTCTTAACGTTACACGTTTCAGGCACCCTATTGTAGAGCGAAGAGAAGATGGGATCATTTAGAACTGACTAGAGAACGGAGAATCTACGTATTAGGTGTATTTCTACACAAGATCCCCCGCGCATGGAAACGGCAAGTTAAGAATGAAAAAGAAGAAAATATCAAAAAGAGTTGGCGAAGAAAGGGTGAAAATTGAAGGGAGCAAAGTAGACATGGAAGGTAGAATTCCCAAAAGCCTATCAATGGCTGAGGTAACAACGGTGGCCCCAAGAGACGCCCGCCCCCATACCGTACGAGAGGCAAACTTAACTAATTTAAGTGTTGCCTATCCCATATCTCCTCATGGGTGGCTCGCTTACATCTCACATTTGAACATTTAGGCGTATTCTCATAAGGATAATAAGGTTGAACCGCGGAGGAGATATGGAGCTAGAGATGTATTAAGTTAAACACGGATTAGAGAGTTGTAATTCAGAAACAGAGAATATTACACAAGTCAATCAGAAATTTGAAACGATTTGGGACCTATGTGAATTAGTGATGCACAGCACCAAGTCGAGGATTGATATCATAGTTTCAAAAAATAATCCCAAATTATTATTTTCATGAATTAAGGATTCATGAATTACAGTGCTATGCTGAACTGTCACATACTGAAAGGTTCTAGACTGAAAGTTCTTGATAGGCCTGTATGGACCTGATCTACCGACCGAACGCTTGGCGCCCAGTTAAGTAACGAGAAACTAGCAGCCAGAAATCAAATTCTTTAATTTTATTTAACAGTCATGGAACATAGACATCCCTCAATCTCATCGGCTTTTATTTCTCAGCACTTGGACTTCGCAATCTTAGTTCTTGTGATTTCAAGTACTCCCTGGAAGAAAAACACGAAGCCGTGTTAATAAAGGAAAACACTCACGCTAATTTTGTAGATATTCCTGCCAGCGGTGCTGGTCCGCACAGTGATGAAGTCGGTGGCATTCGGCTGGGAATGTCTGTTCCACCCCGGCGTTCGGAGTAAATCGTATGCTCGCAACACCGCCTCCACACCCAGACACTGCCACACGCTCTCCTACGCAGCCGGGTCAGGGCAAATGAAAAGTCCCTCAACTTGTGCATTTATAACATCGATCCTACGTGTGAAAGTGAAATTGACTGGGAAAATGCGGGAAGATATCCGACTTCCTCAATTAAAGAAACATGTATAACACATCGCTGAATATCTGCACAAATAAGTACCAGACGTCAGAACCACTGAAATGCTAAAATGCAAAAATTGTATGAAAAAATAATTTCATTTCAGTGAAAGCGCTTCTGATTTCACAATGTGTTTGCTGTTTGTAGTGTAAATAATATTTTCAACATAACATACGAAACTATGTCCTGGTCATTTTTTGAGCAGCGATGGAAATACTTCTCGGTAAGTAGCCCAAAAATGTTATTTCCATTCTAAAAAAAAGTATATACAGTATATACAGTTATATCAGGGAATTTTCCGGTGGGTTGTTATTGTTGTTAATACAAAGTGACCCAAAAATAAGGTACCCTTTCATGAAATTGTGTCCTAAAACCAGTATTTTTATAATACAAAAGTTTACAACACATTTTAAACATGTTAACTTTCTCAAGAAAATTCTATAATTTTCAGATTTAGATTTCCGTAGAATGTTCTGGGACAAGTTGTGGGCTCTATGGCGTACTGGTTATCGTGATGGCATCGCAGCCGGGACGTTCAGGGTTTGAATCCCGGGTCAGGCAAAGTATTTAACGTAACCAGGGAGTACATCCCTTGGAAAAAAAAGCATAAATCACACATTCCTCACCACGCCAGTAGTTGTAAGGCATTGAAAATCCAACGGTGAAACGTGTTGGATTTAATAAAGGTTCTTAAACATTTGTTAACGTCTCGGTGCGACCGATATCAGTGGTACCTTACTTTTAGGCCACCCTAAAAGGTACCTTACTTTTAGGCCATCGTCTTAGTACATCGCTTATATCACTGAAGTTATCATCCAAATTTGCAACATAGGAGTCACATTACAAGGCGTAAAATAGCGTTTACCAGTGAAAGCTTTCAAAGTTTTCTGAAAAATAATATTACTGCTACAGCCATCACAAGTCAAGATCAGTAGCCTAGTATTGTTGTGGAATGTGTAACAGATATCAAAATTTCCCCGGAGCATACTACACAGTCATCCTAATATCAGGGAATACATGAAAATTCTGATTGCAAAATCACAATCCTCGCCCAAGGACGCAACAGTAGACAAGACGGTTGTGGTGATGTAAGAGCACCAAGCACGCGCAACGATGCTACAGAGATGCATTCAGAGGTACGGCCAAACCAGCTACACGGCCGCCATGGCAGCAGGAGCTCATGTTGCTACTGCTTACCTGTTGGCTCAATTTAGGGTAGTGAGCTTCGCAGTCTTCGTCTTCAGATTCTGGGGAAGTGAATAGAATGCATGATATTAAACTTTGAAACAGAAGTCAAGTTTGTGCGAGGAACCCCGACCAGCATAACTTCTACAGGTTAAGGTCGACCTGATGCATACCGAACAATAGATGTTCGACATTATGTACTAGCTAAACAGTGAGCATGTGCATTTTCCAAGAAAATTATAGACATGTTACCCCACTCATGAAACAGCATAGCTCACTCTTGTAACTTCAACTCCACGACAGGAAATTATTAGTAACAGTAGCCCAACATGAGAACTCGCCCGTCATGGCAACACTAAAAGTTTTCAAACGACGAATAATGAAATCAAACCAACAAAACAATGTTTTCTTCAAGTAAAACAACCAGAGGCTTAATGTTATGTACACAAACATTTATGCGCATGTGGTGCAAAGAATGGCCATCTCTGTGAGCCGCTACGAATATGAGATCAACTTGAGCCAGGTGATAGACTAGGCTACTCGCTATGACGAGGGTTGGCATTCACTAAAGGTAAACAAACCGAAAATCCGGTCAATTACATATGCCAAATAATGAAATTAAGATCCATAATTGTGTGTTCCATAAGATGACATATTAATAAATAACCTGGGCAACCTTGCATTTTATTCTAAAGAATTGAGTGTAAAATCGAATTTGAATAAATATAAAAAATGAATTATTAAAGAAATTTACCGTTAGCTGCCTCCGTCTATGTATTATAATTGTGTACTATTTACAATAAACAGTCCTACATCAAACGGGTGACTGGTTAAATTTTTCTACCAGGCCTTTGAAATACGATCGACACCCAAACTGAGAACTGAACAGACGCCGGTAATCAGAATAGATTTGAGAAAGGAGCACTACTTCGGTTATAATGTTACAGGTGTACCTCAATCCTTAATTAAAGATTGAGGTTTTGTTGAATTTTGTTCAATGCGTGAAGTAGAATTAAAAATGTTTTCTTAATAGAGGAAAATTCTTTTTAGTAGGCCCAAGTTTACTCAAGACTCGAACGTTTATCTAATCTTTAATTCTACGTTTACAATACGAATTTATATATTTCAAATAATCAGAGAAAATGGCATGAACCCCCTTAATTCAACACCAGTGAGCATACTATTGGTGCCAAAATGTATCACAACGACCCAGGGCTTATGGAATAACATTTCTTTCAAAATACAATTAAACGATTTTCTTCGACAAAACCAATGTCTCCTTTTCAATAAATGCGGCAGAAGCGCAGGTGTATAGTTAACCGAAACATTACACTAACTTTACACAATGCTTAACCTGTGCAACATATATTGTCGAGTCTTTCAGTAAAGAGAACAAAGTTCAATAGCAAAAATTTTGAAAGGTAGATGGCCATTTCTTTTCGATTTAGCGTACGGTAATGGGCGGGGCAAAGTAATCAGAATCATTTGTCGGGTAAATAATGGTGAAATAAAATAATAAAGAAGCTATATTCAATCTGAAATATGATGAAACAAAATTGCATTATACATAAAGTGAGGGAACAACAGTATGTTCTTCAACTCATGCTTCATTTATTTCGCTTTTTTAGGAAAATATTGGACGTCTTGGTGAAACGTTTTAGAAAATTTCTATAAAAATTGTCTTCGATTGAGTCGTTTGAAATTCTCAACAATATTTCGGTAACATATCATGAAATGTGGGAGTTATTTTGCAGCGTTTTGTACAAGCCGAAATTTATGATAAATCGGCAACTATGGCGCCCAGGTAGAGAATAAACACAAAGCATCCAACTAAAGTTTACAACACAGAAGCAAAAATGCGTTATTAGGTATTTTAAACTGCTGACAGAACACTAAAAGAGAAAAATAACAGGGAAATAAACACAAAGATAAATCAGTATTCTTACAATGCAAAAGATTACTACACATTTAAAACTTATCAATTTTCTGAAGAAAATTCCAGAATTTTCAGATTTAGATTTCAGTAGAATGTTTTAGGACAAGTTTAGGATAAATCCCAGGTATAATTAAAATCGTTACAGCATCATTCATTATCTGACAGTTGTCTTGTAACATTGAGAATATGGAAAAAATAAACTGATTGGTCAAGACCTGCACAAATGCATGGTAGACCTTCATAACAATGGTGTGATACGAAGATATCTTGTCAAGAAAATGTGCTAATGAGTTCAGTTGGTACAAAAATTCGTCACTGGAAACTTATCATACTATTTTTCAACTATTGCCGGTCGCCATAGGAAGATGAAGGACCGCTCAGTTTGGTTATTGGCAAATAATGTCGGCACCAAGCTCAGGGTTATTCTGACAAAACTTCATGATGACTTAGAAGGAAGTAGAGTGAAAGTGAGCAAGGCTGCAACTAGTGGTTCATATTATCAATAATGCATCTTCTCGAGGTCTCCAAGAAAGACCACCGCTCCTTAAAAGTAGCCATCTTCTTTGCCGATTGAATTTTGCACATGAGCATCTCGTCAAAGCCGCTTCTCTTCAAGATGATGCACTTAGTCGGACGAAACCAAAATTGAACTGTTTGGTTGAATTGCAGAGGTAAAAGTCTAGAGAAAAAGGCTACCGGATAATACTCTTCACACAGTCAAATTTGGAGGCAGATCCATCATGCTTCAGAGCAAATAGATCAAATACTTCATTCCCCGTAAAACTGTCCAAAAACCACGTTGCCAGTCGTCGAAGCTTTGCAAAGGAACACTTGAAAAAAGGACATGCTTTTAAAAACTGTTATATGGTCCGTGGTTGCTTTAAAGCAACAAGTGTAGAAAATATTGAAATAGGAAGAAGAATAGATGGCGCCATTTAAAGGTATTTCGTCAATAAATTAACACCAAACCGAACAAACCCTTTGCTCAAAGCCAGGCTGATTTTTTCAGCAAGACAATGATACAAAGCATACTACAAAGATATCACACGTAAGTATTGTGAAGTAGGTATTGAATAAATATTCTAGAATGACAAAGTCAAGCACCAGACCTTAACCCGATCAAGAACTTGTGGGAAGAATTGAAACTCAGAATTAAAAAAAACTCAAAATATCCTTGAACTTGCGATAATTTGCCGTAAAGAAACAAAAAATATTAGCCAAGATACACGCAACAAGTGTGCAATACACTATTATAAATGCATATACCGAGTATTTTGCGATAAAAATTAAGCAATGAAATACTGAAATAATTTAATAAATCTATTGCATACTTTGGCGTTATAAGATATTGTTTTTTTTAATGTGCTAACTTCTTTGTTATTTTTTAATGTAACTCTCCCATTAAATGCTTCATTACAGGGAGAGCTGATTTATTATACAAATGTGTTTTAAAGAATGAAACATTCATGTAATTGTATTTTCAGGCTTTGAATATTACATTTTATCAGATGAAGAATGTTGCATTCCAATGATATTGTAAGCTTCACGGTCAAAAAATGAGTTACCAATCGTTTTACGAGCTCCAGTTACGCACTACGGTCATCAACGAGTTTTCAGTGCTATGACTGAAATTTAGGTTAAAAGCAAGTACTGAACAGACATCAGTCTTCATTCAGAGCTGACAGCGTATAGATTTGCTTCTTAGTTGCTCCACAACTATGAAACGAAGTCAGAACGTCTCGAAATGGCAAAAAGAAGCGATTGCATTTGATCAGGCTAAAGGACACTCAGTAAACTAAGTAGCGAAATTCACGGGGGTTTCAAGCCGCGCTATCAAGCGGGTCTACCAACCATGAAAATAATCCAGTACATTAGGCATTTCTAGGCAAAACTGTGGTCGAAAAAAATTCTAAACAATAAGGACCTCCGGCGTAAGTCTCGCATTGCAGACCAGAATCGCGTTGCACCATGAATGGAACTACTACAACGTCAATAACCGCCTTTCTTCTCCAGTTTTTGAACGAAGTTTTCGAAGGAAATTTTATGCAATGATACATAGAGAAGAGCGGCTTCGTTAGACGTCAAGTTATTAAAGTTATTATATTAACTGCTGCCCACAAGACCACTTGTTTAAACTGAGCCTAAGCACACGCACTGTAAAGGAATGGACACGTGTCATGTGGTCACATGAATCATGATTCTGTCTCTATAGCAATGATGCTTCTCGTTGTGTTCATCGAATACCTTAGGAAGCCTTCAACAAAGCCAGTTTGCAAGGGGCCATGTAACGAGAAGAAGAGTCAATCATGTTCTGGGGCTGCTTCAACTACAAAGAAGCGGGTCCTAATTAAACTCTCCATCAAACTAAACCAGCATGGCTACATTGAGCTGTAGGTAACCAAGTTTTGCCATTCGCACAATATCTGAAAAAATAAAGGCATGTTACTTTGCCTATCTTTCAGGATAACAACTGATGAGTGCATCGGGTTAGAACTGTCATTAATTGACATGGCATTTATTCAGGATATGTCAGGCATTTAGATCGGCCATAAAGTTCCCGAATATGAACCCAATAGAAAACTTGTAGGATCACGTAGAACGATTACTTAAGACGTCGAAAATACTGTTCACGCACAGAGGCCGCCCTGCGAAATCAGTTGCTCCAAGAGTGGTTTAAAATCGACCAGGTTCACATTAGGTCTCTCGTACACTAAATGCCAGGCAGAATTGCCCCATTTTTTGTGCTCATGGAGGTCCTACTTCATACTAGTAGTACCAGGTGACTAATTTTTTGTCCCAGGAGCTTATATTCAGTAACTAAATTGTCCCCGCAAATGTGGTGTTTTTCAAGACAGCGAAATTTTAGTATTTCACCTGATTCATTAGATTTGGCATGGAAAATTCCTACAGGTACTAAAAATGGGCAAGATATCAGGTCTTAATGAAAATAATCGTGCTAAAATAACTCCCACGCTTAGAACGGGTATGCGAACGCTAGAAATACCCAAAAGTTTCTCCATGACCACTATTTCATCAAATCATTTGTGTTTTCGGGTGAAAAACGTAGAGAGACACCAATAAAAGCGAATGTGCGTAAGTTATCAGCAAGATATAGTCATAAAATAAAATTGAAAACTTTCAAAACTCCTCATTCTAACAGTAAAAATACTTTTGAAGCGGGTGGTGTCCCAAAAGTTGGTAAAACCACCAGGTATAGGATCCTTAACACACTTTATCTTGAATACCTTAACGATGTTTGAGCCCTCAAGCCCGGCCACACTGAGGTGCCGCTACTTTGGGTGCACGGTGTGCCTTCGCATATCTGCGAGCTGTTGAATGAAACCTTTTCCGTCGGCCGTTCGATAATAGCGAGGCAAGGGAGACCTATCAGGGCCAGTCTGTAGGAAGTTATCGAGCTTCTTAAAGACGTCCAGGAAACCATCGAATTCTTTCAGATCTTTAGGCAGAGAGTTGA
>VOMN01005304.1:0-18390 GCA_014899125.1 Orchestia grillus | reverse complement strand
TATATATATATATTATATATATATATACTTATGCATCCCTCATTATGGAAGGCCTCACTATTTATGGTCCTCCTCTCTGTTTTCTCATTCTACCCAAAGTGAGCTTTTATACAGCTAATGATATAGCTCCGTACTATTCATTAGGAAACACTTCAAGTGACTCTTCATACCATACACTACACCGTATGACCCCCCTCTGCAATTCATTTGAAGTCGTTTTGTATTAAATTCACTCACTATTACGATGGACGAATTTTTTTATATTATATTCTTTTATGTTGATCATGTGCATGATTCACACGTCACAAATAATTCAAAACCAAGTGAGAGCTTAGCATAAAATCAGGCATATCCCTTGTGCCCTTGTGTAATAATAATACAGTGAGACTCGGAGAGAAAAGATAGAGCGGAAATCATGAAAGAATTCATGGGACAAACGATAAATAAATGATATGTTTGTCAGCTGTAAAAGGTATTCATAACTGTCACTAATTTAACATAATTCTACGCTCCAAGTTGGAATTTCTTTGCAAAACTCGTCGAAACATCCACATCGAAAATGCCATTTCAATTACTAAGGGTCAGCTAACACAAAAATTGTCGTGAACTTTGTTGGACTTATGATACAGAGAAATCAAGAGAAAGCATGAAAAATAAAAAAATATCTCTAATCTGATCTAGCTGCTTCAACTCCATCTATTTGGAATACATTTTCCTCGGACATGCATAGGGAAACCTTATAAATTTTCAAGCAGCCATGTTACGCAAGTGAAAGCATTTGAGACGTACGTAAGTCGTACAATTTTAAATCAGAATATTTGTTTACAAGTAGTTTTCTTTCATTCCTTTTATTTTTTGCTAAGAAATGATCACCAAGTGTTGCAGTAGAATAGAGGCAGAAATTTACCAAATAATTTATGCCTCACTTCCGTGGAAAAGCTCTTTCGTTCAGCTATGTAATACAGAATTTACATCGAAAAGTTTTACAGTATCATGGCCGAATATCTTCTACATGGCCACAGCCGATCTAACGTAGATTTTATAATTAGCGCACATACCTAAGCTGCTGGCTGTTAACTCTAATATTAAATGCACCATCATTCAGCAGATTTTCCAGCGATGCGTTACATACAAACAACGAAATTTACTCACATGTTCAAAATCTTAGCGATATTGACAAATAGGCAAATATTTTGCCGAGAGGAAAACTTGACGAAATTCACCATTGGACTCAGTCGGTAGATTTTAATTTGACATACTGCACTTCAAAACCGGATAACCTTGGCGACTTCGAATGGCTGAGCTTAAAAGTAAGTCGGCGGGTGGGCGAATATAAACAGCGACCGCACCACCGCTAACTCGGACACGAACAAAAAAGTCCACGGAGCGCACTCGGACACTTCAACAGACGTAAACAATACCGCTGTGGCTAGGAGGCCGATAAATTCTTGCCAAGTTAAGGTGGACGTCAGGCAGCTAGGGAACGAGAAAGAGGACAACTGGTAGACTTGGAATGAATAATTCATCGGACTTCCACGGTCGAGGGCAGGCAGAAAATGTGCACGAAATCTATCATACGAGGGCATCATTTTTTTTAAGTGAAACAAAGAGGAAGGCAAAGAGCTGAAGATGCAGTCCATTACTCACCCGTATATTAAGTCCTTATCCCGCTTGTGTACATCAGGTACGGAGCCCATGACGTGATTTGCTGAAGGGTTGGTCTGTGGTTGTGAGTGGGGTGCGTACATGGCCGGGTTATGTGAGGCATGATTCATGTGAGTCATGAGCGCTGCTGGCTGCAGAGCAGCGCTGCTTCTATGGTCGTACATGGCTTCCATGCCCGCCATGTAGTTATCGAGCTGAGTGGGCACAACACAGGCACAGATTACACACTTTTATTACTTCCTCTTGTGTGTGTGTGCGTAACCACACGATTTAAGATTTTTCAACGAGACACCTGATATGATACATGAATGACACTATGTATTCTTATTTTTGGCGGGTTCTCGATCATAAGCGCAAATTTTTTTAAATTTAATTTGGCACAACTTCCTACAATTTGGCTGAGGAACACTGGGTTAAAAGCACCGATATACTTATTGCTCGAGCGGAACACTGCCGGAATAAAATGAACAGGTTAGTTGCGAGATATTTGGACACTTACCCGGCTTGCATCAGCCATTACTCACTAGCACTCACAGCTCACCTACTTGCTATCTTCGCACAACTCGATAGTCTTCAGACACAACAGAACGACTATTTCGGGTGCTCTGGCACAGCAAATGCAAGCCAATGAGGTCTTACTCGTATTCGCAAAGTTTAACGATACATATTGCTGGACGCGGAACAATTTTGAATGGTAAGTAAGAAACTAAACAAACACGTGACACTCGCGAGCGAGACGGAGACGCACGTCAACAACACGTCATGAAGAAGAGACTGAGCGCAGCATGCGTGTCTGCCTGTCACTGGACCCCAACTGCTGTCAATCACCAGAGCAGCCGCCTCAAATGAATGAGCTGTCACGGTGAAGGCGGCCCTGGCGTACCACGCCACGCCTACCGCACGATAAACCTCCCAATTATTCCCAACGCTCCGGTTCCTAAGGCCGACCGAGTCCGATAAACCCGGCGACTGCGATTCCAAAGTCCCTCCTAGAGGAACAAACTCCTCCCACCGCTTCGTTGTCCCACCTCTTCACTCGAAAGCCCCACCTCCGGCAGGGCGCTGTTGCCAGCTCTTAGAAGTTAAATCTACGGAGAAGTTGCCTCCCTCCACTGGGGAGTTTTAATTCAGCCTTTTGCCTTTTACACGACAATTGTTAGGTAAAGCAGGTGAGCAGCTGCGAGCAGGTAGACAAGATACGCGTACCGACCGTGATACCTACAAGGGCGTGTTCTTCGCCTTGCAACTTACGCGTATGCGTCATTTTTTGGCAGATTATTAAATTACTTCGAATTTTTTGTGGCCTAGAGACACTCTTCTTGTCAAGAGGGGCGTCACATTGCTATGCCGGAATCACTAGCAAAATTTGTCGTTAGCTTGTTTGAACAAGAAAATGAAGAAGTTTTAGTACACACCGCTTACCCCTTAGTTCCTCTCTCCTCAAAACTTTGAACAAAGAATCATTTTTGAGTTTCTAATGGATATTAAAGGTTTACATGTGTTTGCTAATCGAAATTCTGATATCCTTTTTGCTTTCACTACCTTCTTCGTCAAGATGATGCTGAAGCAAGACTTTAACAGAATCGAAAGAAATGAAGTACTTCTCCGTAATACACGTGCAATATTATCAGTTATAGCTCGAAGGAATGGTACAAGGAATGAGATTTTACGAGAAGTTAAACGCAATTTCTTCTTGAAAAATACTATAAAATATGCTGCTATAAAGATATTCGAAAGAAGATTGTTTTCAGCTCTAAGGAAATTTTGCTCAACGGAGAAACATTCAAGGTGTTATCCAACATCCATGGCGGTTTGAACCGCAAGTACAATCGAGTGTGTTGCAATACGCGCTGCAACTATGATTATTTATTATTATCATTATTATTATTATTATTGTTGTTAATATTATTTGTTGTAGAAGTCGTAGAAGTAGAAGTAGAAGTAATAGTAGTAGCAGTATTACAGTCACGTCTTAAAGCCTGCAATCCCATGGAATGGGCTCCAAAGAGAGGGAAAAGAAGACCTGGACCATTCACTTTGTATGAACTCCATCGACTGGGGAACCTATGGACTGTATTCCCACACTGGTTTTCCTACGCACAGAAACAGCAAGTTAAGAGTAAAGTGGAAGAAAAGACAAAAAAGAAATAGCTAATGAGAAGGGAAAATTGAAAAAAAACACAGTGGACTCGAAAGACTGAAGTCCCGAAGGCCAAGCTGTATGTAGTAGAAGTGAGGTAGCCTTGTAACTCTGATGAAGTCATACATACAATGCATACGGACACGGTTCGCCCCAACAGTGATGCACAAAGGTGATAGCCTCAATAGTTCAGAACCGGCGAGCTAAAGAGTCGTGATCAGCGTAGGGATTAGAATGAGTTAGAAATTTTATTTTAAAGGTATTTAAGTACCTTTATAGAGTATCGTTTTACATGTATCTTTCATTATGGTGGGTGGTGAAACCAATACGTTATATCCGAGTACGGGTTAAAACGTCGAAATTCGATAGATGTACAATACACCACAGATATTTAGAAATTACACTGATGTGCGCTAGGAAAGGTTTTGATAGCAATTGCACATCTAATTTCTCCCTTCACACTTCATAAAGATAAAAATTGATAGGAAAATGGCCTAGCAACATGTAATTGACATCACTTTGAGTTGAAATTGTGATGCGGGTTGACATAATTATAAAAAAAATGATTTCTCGGATGATATTCAAAGTAAAAAATTCTTGCTTGCTCAAGTTTTTGAGATGCGTTGAACTACAAGGCGGGAAGCGGTGAGGGCTCAACTCCATTTTCCTGTCCAAATAAACTAACAATAAAGTAAATGGAACATTTCCATTTACCGTCGGGATGGTACTAATTAGTATAGTGCTTATATGTTTCATCTCTCCTATGTATATATAAATAATACACATTCAACTAATAGAAAAGCAAATTTCCAAGAGCTGCGCTACATAAAATGTGATTATAGTTCTTTTCACCAGGTGTGATAAAGGCTGCAAGCGAGATCGTCGCTGCTTCAAAAAAAAAAAGGTGGATAGATTTCGTCAACAATTTTTTTAACGTTTAATAAGACAGGTTAAGATTTAGAAATGCAATGCTAGTCTAGTGAAAGTAGCTCGTTAGAGCGTTGTGATACAGCACAGTATCACTGTTAGCTAGATCACACGTTACTTAGTAATCCCCGTCTGTTTCACAGTGACATCGACAAACTTCTAAAAAAATTGATACGACTTGGGTGGCCAAAACTATATCATGGTATACAGAAGCTCCGGCGAAAAAGTTGACTTGATATAAGCCTGAATAGTGTTTGGGCACACTAGAGAACGACACGTAGCTGGAAAATATGATGGTGTCAGTCACGCCAGTCAAGCAGAGAGCAGCAGTTGGTTCTTTGTATGACCACCACAATGTCCTCAATTACGGCAGCAACGAACGTCCGTATTATGTATATGCGCGTACCTAATCGAGGGCATCAAACCACCACGTTAACTAACACCTACATAGTTTCCTGCTCGAGGTTTGGGCCACTTTCTTCAGGAATTAGTGAAAAGAGAAATTTTTCTATATTATTTTGGAAATTGGGCTTCCGTTTGGGAACAGGAATTTTGTTAAGAAAAATGAGATCAGCGGGCCGATAAAAAAACATTTTCCTTTCACGCTTTAGACTTTTTCAAAAATCATCTTCAGGCAGAAACATCTAGAATTCAAATTTTAAAATGAACACACGTGCAAAAATTTTGTATTCTGGATACGGGACTTTGAGATGAATTAAACAAAAATAAAGTCCCTATCGCAAAATAAACAAATCAGCAGTTCTTAGTGGTTATTTTAATTCGCATTATTTTAAAAATATCAATAGATTCTAGTACCCACAGGCCTAAATCCTGGCAATGATTAACAATTTTGAAGCATTCATCATCAATAGGATGGTCTAACTCTAGTGAATGGTTCCAAATTTTAGATGCCCTGGAGTAGTAATTAATTTTCCATTTCGGTAGGAAACACCCTTATATCAACTTACTTTACCATTCAATTTTCAATTTATATTGCCACTGTAACGATGGCATTATGAGACCATTCTGTATCCTAGCCGCTGCAGAAGCGACCGTGTCGGCCTCCAAGCAGTACGCACAATATCATGCAGATCTCAGGACTGAAGAGTACTTTATCGACACTGTAAATTATCTTTCTATAATTTTTGAGGCAGGATATCGGTAACAATGTATAGCGTACTGGAGAAACTGTTTGCACCGATACTCATTGTGTACAATTTTCTCATGTCCATAGAGTGCATCAAAAAATTCTTTAAGTATAGGTAATTTCTTAGGAAAGCGGTGGGTAAATTTTGCTCCTCGTATTCGTACTGCAAACTTTAAATACATATAAAACGTTAAGTGTTATTTTTCTCTGCGAAAAGGAAAAAGTAATGAGACATTTGCGTCTCCTACAATCTATATCACAGAATGTTCGAAATAACCATTAGACTTTAGTTCAAGTTAAGACTATAGAAACAAAAGCTCTATACATTGTGCTTGTCGCAAAAAAAAGTACTACCACTCTTTAAGTGTTGAATAAAAATCTAATAATTTTTTTCAGAGTTTATAACGAGAGAAATTAACGTATTTGTCACTTTTACAATTAGCAATAAATACTTTATGATCGAACATAAATGTAGAAAACGATTTTTGGCGGCACCCTGGGTGTATACATCAAGCATACTTAAAGCATGCAAAAACCATTACGTACAAGCCACTTTTAACTATTTGTGATAAATTGTCACAAAGTGGCTGAGACGAATTAATTACCATACTACTGCAACAAATAAAGTCTTCATATAAGGGCACGGAAAACACTCGCCAAGACGTCAGTGTCCCCTCTGTGATCAGTGTTTCAACCCTTTAATCAAGGACCACTGCCTTTACTGAGAGACATTAGAAATAATACAATTCAGTCTCAAATTATTATTTTTCAGCTCAAAAATGGGGTCGATATGGACACAAGAGCATAAAATATAAACGACTCTTCATGAGTATCTAGTTCCCTTAAGAAAAATCAGTCCTTATGAGGTGAAGGAAAATCGGAATCACTCGCCCTGATCATAAACGGTTGGTAATTTGAGCAAAGTTGCATTACATTTTATAAGAAGCGCCTTGTGGCCTTGTAATGTAACCAACTTACTCTTCCAAATAATTTGTTCGCAGGTGATGTATTCAAGAAATTATTGATAGCATTAATAACAAATTTCTACTAGGTTCTCGATCGATTGTGGAATGCATGTCTGAAGCGTCAACTCAGGCAATATGAAAAAAAAAACAGAGAATTCAAGTCTTATTATAAACAAAATGCAGATTTCGCGCTGACGGTGCACAAAGCCGCCAAAAGTGCTGCTACAGCAGCACAGAGCATAAAAATAAACGAAATATCGAAGGATGAAGTCGACAGTTATATCATTTCGGACACTCCAGCATTGACGTGCACAACCTTCAAAAGAATGAGAAACAGAGAAGATAGAAAATGTATTAAGTTATAAAATTAGTCTAAACATTCAATAAGGTGATTATGGGAAGCTGAAGTGGGTACAGAAGAATATGTGCGTATATTTAGGACCAAAAAATGAAGCACTTAACGCTGTGAATCTTATACAGAGACAATTCATCCTTTCTCAGCTTAGTTTTTCCCAGCACGTTAAGCAAACCCCATTGCTAACAAATTTAGAAAACAATTCATAAGCCCAGAATAAAAGGAGGTCAGGCATTTTAACGAGCATTTTAACGAGGACAGCCACCTACCTTGTATTCATTTCTAAACAAATTCCCGGAAAGAATTTGTACTAGCCATGCTTAGGTTAGACGCCAAATTCAAGGGGCAAGAAGCAATATAAAGGAAATTCCCGCGTAATGACGAATTCCACTTTTGAGCCAGAAGCACTAGGTAACGATGAGTGGAATTAGAAATACAACTAAACATCAGCAGAATTTAGCTCTAATGTCTTCGTTAGAAGTCGAAATGAAACAAAAACTTCTAAGAATTGTTTATCAAATCAATGTGAACAAGGAAATTTTCTCACAAGTAGGGGGTTTTACAGCATTTCCTGTGTACTAATGTACCCCTACCGTCAAAAATGACGGCAATTCAGTATATTGGTCTGACTGAGAAGTAAGTGAAATCGTATATAAAGATACAGCATAGGAAATTCAGTCGTAAGTAATACTGAAAGTGTGACATCAAACCCATAAATAAATAAATACATAAATAAATAAATAAATACATAAATAAATACATAAATAAATAAATAAATAAATAAATAAATTAATAAATACATGAATAAATAAATAAATAAATACATAAATAAATAACTAAAAATAAAAATAAATAAATACGTGACCATCTTACCATAGCATTAGGTAAGTCACCTCTGAATGTTTTTCACTAACACTTTGGTTGCATTTGGTTGTTGAAATTCATCAACAACTTGGTATGAAAAGTTTAATTCCAGAACATTTCTTCCAATCTCATTGTACCTATAATATCAATAAGCACAAAAAAAGGTAAACATACCTTCCACTGCGCTGAGGCGAGTTTCGTCTCAGAATGCACATTTTCACACACACATATTACAATATTTTTTTTCACTAGCTTTGGGCCAGAGTTTCTGCAAAGGAAGAATTTTGAAAGCTTACCTACACACAGTCACAGTTCTTCCTCTTACCTTTCACAAAATAGTTTTAAGTAATACTTATCACACATTCTCAGTCTTCATTTAGACGAAGTCGAACAAAATAAAGAAAATAAACACAAATATTTAAACACGTCATATTCCCTTTTCATATAGCACCAAAATCACCACAGGAACAAAAATTTGATAAAACTTTATCTCTACTGTTTTAATACCCAGTGATTATTAAAAAAATGACACGAACTTAACAGACGACAATCAAGCTTATACGTGTTCTTCCATCTCAGCAGTCTTCTTTACTGAACCCTTTATGTCCTAATAACACATGGATGTCCCTTTTCAAATAATGTTTATTACGGGATAATTAAGAGCACTTTCGTGTCACATAAAATTATTAAAAAATCATTGAAATAATATTTAATGAAAACTTCACAGACATGCTCATGCTGCCAATAAATAACAAGAAATCCATCAGTATATTTTCTTTCACTTTTTAATTAATTCGTGCTGGACATAAAAGGATTGAGCAAGAAGACTGCATGCTAGGTGTAACTTTGAGATAGAAGCCCGATTTCTTGCCTTCGAAGGCAATAGTTTCACACGAGTCTGCGCCTGAGCTTCCACAGCATGTCGGCATAGACAACACTTGGTGTCAAACCAAAGTTCTTCTACGCCATGAGTCAAAAACCTTTTCGGCTGAGAGAACCATGGGAGTCGAATATTTTTAAATGTATTTCAGTAAGAGCCATGTGATATGTTTTAGCACAGAATTCCAGTGCGTTAAATTGTATCAATAAACAACAGCTGATATTCATCTATGATCTCAGATCAGGCCCACTCTCCATAGGATACTGACGCCTGTTCTTCTAGCAGACCGAGCATCGTCTCCGAATATAAAGACATCAACGTCTTTGGCCACTAACGACACAGCTGGCAAGTGCAAAACTATGGAGCAGAAAAGGACGGCACATCATAAAAACATGAAGCTTTACGACCTTCACTGGTTCTACATTGAAAAATAAAAATACAGTAATAACAGTTCTTTTCAAAAAATGTGTTTAACGCCATGTTTTATAGAAGGAAGATTCAGTGCTACTTAGTGGTTTGTCTTCTAGATATGTTAAAACTTTAATTGATTCTCGATTGATTATTATTTAGTTTTTAGCTCTCTATCCACATAAAATGCAATCAAAAGAGAGTGAAGTGAAGAAGGGACCGTTTAGTATGGATAGAAGAAAACATGGTGTTTATGCAAAGATATGTTTCCACACCAGATTTTTTACGCAGAGAAACAGCAAGCTAAACGGAAGAGGAAGAAAAGACAAAAAAGACATAGCAAAGAAATTATGAAAATTGAAAGAAGCAATGTGGACGCGAAAGACATAAGTCCCGAAGGCCTGTTTATAGCTAAGGTAACCTAACAGCGCCCCCTGGACTCGCCAGTCTCCATAGCGTGGCGTAGGCAAACCTACCCTGGGCTCTTGTCAGAGCCATGGGGGCACAGAGAAGGTCTTCTCAAATTAGACATTTCTGCGCCACCGATACGCAGTTTCCGGCCTTAGACCATATATGCATGTCGATATGGTCACCTGGGGCCGGCCCCAATGCCGAGCGCAATTTTTGACTGGGTAGTACGTATTTTCACAGGCATACACATAGTTCACTGTCTCCCTTAGCATATAATACTGATTCTTATTTTATAACTGCGGATGGAGCTCATCGGGTAAAGCTAATTATACGTGCATGTGGACCGATGCAATCAGTATTTTTCTCCCGAGAAGAACACGGAAATTTTAAAGGTTACTCTGATTATCCACGCAACAATTTTTTAAAGAAAAAGAAATGCCCCAAGTTTCATGCACCAACTTTTCACTCCAGTGAATCCTATTAACAAGATTTTTTGATAATATTCTCCTACACGTATGGAAAATTATAAGAGACAAATGAGACTTTCCACAAACCTGACTAAAAAAATCGAACAAATTGTGTTTGGCTAAAATAAGGTGTATTGTTAAGATATTACGTATAGTGGACCGCATGCATACTATGCACTGGTTATATTTTTTATCATGAAGCACCGATTTCATGATTTGAACAAAAACCATATAATTCAAATGGCGAAAGGTAAACGCTGGCTTACCGTCCCCTTCCCTGGTATTGTTACAATTAAACTCTTGTAGGCACTGCACTATGAGATGTTGAAATACAAATATCTAGCCATTCTGGATCAACTCAAAGAAATAGTTTTCTTACCCTTTTCATCTTATTGAATACAGATTTCACAAATCTTAAAGCAGTGAATGGAACTTTCTGGTTTTCTGCACTAGAACTTGACAATTGCGAAACTAAAACTTCGTGTAGAAACTTTACTTATACCAGCGGTGGAGAACACGAATGTTCATTAATAACCAATTACTAAACGATTCCATTAACCTAAATTTTCCCAAACTTACCCACTCTTGAAAATCTAAGAACATTGCTTTATTTCAAGGTGTGAGAACCTCCAAAATACATCTATGACATAAAGCTCAATTCAAGCCCACAAAGCCTGTACTTAGTGAATCGCCCCTGACTATTTCCGTGACACGATCTCTCTACGCATCAACAGGAGCCGTAGTTTTTCTTTCTTCTTCTCGTCTCCGCTTAATGAGGACTCAGGTACCGTCAAGCAGTAGTGCAATTTAAATTTGAAGCACAATATATCTAAGATGCATGTTCATCATGACGACAACCCGTTCCTGCCAAAGTGCTGGCAGACGTCAACTCATAACAGGCCCCGCTTCTTCTGGCTACCACAGCCTACCGCGTACCGAGACACAAATGGAGGCTACAGTGCCATGCTGTTCGCTTGCAATTTTCAATTGACTTCACTCAGGATGTTCTCATGACTTTACAGACCTCAATCTCTGTTAAGATTGGCAAACGCTCGTCCTGACAGAGATCGTGGAATGCATTTCTTTCTTCATGTAAAAGTGTTGTTTTACGAAACAAATATCAAATTGAAATGAAATGAAAAGTCGATGTACCATTTTCTACTGATCATCAAAATATCCGCCCAAAAATCAAACCCAGAAATTGACAAAAGAGTTCAGTATCATAACCATTGAAGCCCATGAAAGTGAGCACTACTAATACTTTGACACTGCAACAAGAAGCTGCTAAATATCCAGGATGTCTTTCTTATTGGCCAATCCATTCATATTTTTCTGATATTTTTGCCGTGCGCTCGCTGGGACCAGCAGTAACTCACGATAAAACTTAAATTGCTCTCCAAAGTTCGGGACAAAACTCAAAACGATCTGCCCGAGTCGGGGCGGAGGCAGAGGGCGGCCCGGGCCTGCGCTAATATTTGAGGTCTTCTATAATGTAGGAGTAAGAGCTGAAAATTTCCCCCACAGCACCTTAAATTAATCGAACAGAAAAACTCGCCGGGTTGATTATAAAAAACAGTATAAAAGTGTTCATCATTTTCTGACATCTGGTATGCCCGTGTAGCTAAACACATAGGAATAACCGTAGTTTTCTTCTGGTATGACGTACATACGAGTAGAAGCGATCCATCGATGGGGTCACCTTTCATAATATATGGAAAACTGTTTTATTCAAAGGGAAGAAGGAGAATTTGCATTGCTGAAAAGTAAGACAAGTTGTTTCTGAAATCAATTTTCTACCTCACCTGCATATTAGATTTTGCTTTTTATGATGTAGTGGCCTTTTATAATAATTTTCATTCAAGAATTCATGAGCCTTCAATCGGTAAAACGATTCGTCTGAAAACAAGAAAATAATAAAATTCTGATCAATTCAGTGTATCAGGACTGAGTTTATTTAATGCGGACTCATTTTTTCGGAGAAGAAGACGGACTTACGAACGAACTAACAGAGCGTGCACGCATCGGGATTTCAGTGATAGATGCTCGAATGGAAAAAATATTGTTGACCGTCAGTAACACCCAACAATGCTATGAGAAATTTAATAGCTCCCTACGGAAATAAACCGAAAACTCTTTTACATTTACGAATACCTATTCTTTGTTTGACATATTTTACCTTTTAACAACTTTTTCGGCTGGCCACGTGCAATTTAAAAGTACTTAAAATTTAGTGATGACAAGCGGCTGAAGCTTTAACCCACGGCTGCAAGCTGCAATTCAACATCCATACGAACAATTCAGCTAACTCGATCACAAACTTTGTACAAATGATAGATATCAGAGTGTCAGGATATTTGATGGAGATGACACACAATTTCTCAAAATATTGAGGGTATACTTATGAGGTCAGTGGATTTCAATAGTTTAAAATCGTCCAACTATAGTGTTAGTTAAAAGAATTTCGTTTGGCCTAAGCAGTGTATTTGGCTTTACATTAGTCCTAATGAAACGACTTACTTGCGTGTTTCATTTTTTCACGGTCAGAGCACTTTTTCTAACTGATGACTGAAAACCATACGAGAAAAAACTGTGATATTTCTTTCCAATACTAACTAATCTACAAGCAGTCCAATAAAACGCTCTCGAGAAAGGTAGAAATTTTGGAAATTGACTTTCAATGAAATAGATTCCCTAGATTTTCCAATTCTCAATGTGCGAATACATATCCAAAAAAAGGGCACAGCAACAAAATGCTCTAATTTCGATTGATGGGTAATTCAAAAAAGTAATAAACAGAATATATTAATTTTTTAAGCTTTTGGCCGGCCATTATGTATAATTACACACAAAGCAAAGTGTTTATAGAGTTTTTATGGAGATATGCGACGCTTTCTGCTTCTTCTGTCATGAATCATTCTGAAACTACGACAGAATCTTGTATCGCATAAAACATACGGTTGAAATTATGGCAGAAATCTAGTCATGTACCGTATGAAATATGCTGCTGAAGTTACAACGAAGATGTTCGTCACCCACTGAATGAAATGTACTGTTGAGTTATGACAGAGATGCTCGTTCAGCATGGTGTGAGACACGGAGTTTAAAGCCATGAAAAATTTCACCGAGTTAGAATATAAATGACGCACGTGTTGCCTTACACTGAGAGAATAATGCCTTCTACATATATTGAGTCGAAATGTGTGGAAATATTTCACTTTATTGACATATGGGATCAGAGGGTGTCTGTCTTGTAATCATTATAGAGATTTTCCACTAGTTTATATTATTGAAACCAAACATAGACGCTAAATGCTCCGATATTTTCATGCCGTGAAGCGCGCCACGCTCCACGAAACGGAGACTCAAGACTCAATAGGAGTTATGAATCATCTTCAAGGATTAGGACTAATTTGTTATTTGAATTATCAGCAGGTCTACGTAATAATTTCCAACTGAAAATTATTCGTGAAAATACAAATGTTGAAATTCACATAATTTATTTGGAAATTTTCAGAGGTGACAAAACCAAAAAAAAACACAAATTTTTCGATTTGAAGTTGGCGACAAACTAATAAAATTAACCACAATAACGAGAGATAGGGGGTTAAATTTCATGCTATGAATATTTACTGAAGCATACGCGTATCTTCAAAGACTCAAGCTTTTCTTGACCCGTAAACATATATTTTAGTTTTAAAATTCACAGACTTTTTTCTGGAGCTGTAAAAAGGGCATCAAAATACCACGTGTTGAATATCTGGAAGTAAAAATTTTGAACACAAATCAAATTGCATAAAATAAGTACGCAATAGGTAAACGACCACCTGTATAGAATACCTAGTAAATTACGCGTAAAAAAGGAGCAAAATGTAACGTCCCCAGACGCTTCTTGAATTAAGATGAATCCTTTTTCCCTATTGAGATGAGCCACAAAACACAAGATCCCAAATATTTGTTCAAATATTCAATTTTCATCAACATATTCCTCTACAGCTTCATTCATAATACTGGTTCCAAATCTCTTTTTAAGGTGGCACTCCTAAGAAAATTTTATTGTCTTCCCCCACCATGCACCTAAGAATGTATAGCTACCTAAAGTTAAAGGTTCATACTGAAATTGATCGACATAAGAAAGTGTTGTATTGCCTATTTTATACACTTCTAGCACTACTGAAATGCAATCTCTCATCACCGGTTGGGGAATCCTAAATTTTAAAGAGTGACTCAAACGATGCTACAATATTATCGAGAAGGGATGAAGGGAGCGAAAATCTACGGATATGTAGCGCAATATTTAACTTACTAGTTGCGAATCATCCGCATTGCTATACTTTATCTCCATGATATTCGGCTTGCAGCGTGTTTGTTCGATTTTTTCGTCCCACTTTAACGAAGGGTTTAATAAGATAACTATATGCAATTGAAATTATTCCTTCAACTATTACTTGAATGACAACTAAAACTAGTTAATTGTGAAAAATTAAGGTGATGACAGACAAGTATGAGACGAGGTGTACAGTTCGTTTAATTTTTAGGGAACTTCTCTTCAAAATTGGCAGCGTCAGTCATCCTGAAGGATAAAATTCACTGAAGCTTTTAAAATGTCTTAATTAAAGGTTAGCTTTCTGGATGATTTATTCTTCAATCTTCTTCTATGAAGTCCTGAACAGACAATAACTTAGTCATTTTTATTGTATCATTGGTTCCCAATACAATAGTCCCCATCCTGGTCTCTTCTGCCTTCTCAAAATATCTAATTCACTCTTGAACTACAGTCTCCTTCGGGACAAAAATTAAAACCATTCATTTTGTCCAAAGCGTCCATCATAGTCTCTTTTTTGGAATTCCCAGAAAATATGATGTAAAATTATGTTTCAACATTATCATATTCAGCTGGTATGTGCCACATGTTATAAGCTATAATATGAGTATGACTGTTAAAAAAATGACTCATGTCAAGCTGAGTCTCAGGGACACGATATGATATGAGCTTCATGGTATTAACCAGATTGTTCTCAGGCTATAAAAAATTCTACAACCTTTTCACCTCTCTTCACACGCAAGCGGATTGTTTTCTTATATAATACTTGGACTCCTAATCTTCCAGTAAGTAAAACGGATGTCTGACACAGACAAACTATGAAAGACATGAGTAGTTGACACGATGAGCTACGCCAGGTGGCCCAGCACACTCCCTTGACATTACCTGCACGCTGTTGTGCGCGTCAATCAAGAGTTTTCGAACCATTCACGAGAAAAGAAAAACAAAAATTGATAGTTTAATTCACATCGAATTACTTTCAGATGAACTTCCATTTCAATTTCGAGTTTATAAAGTGACCACCACACCTGGAGTTGGCTACGCAGTTTGGAAAAATAGCGACAGATGTGTTCACTGTGGTCTCCACTCACTGGCGTTTATTGCTTCCATTTTACTAAAAAAACACCGCCTAGTAATTCTTAAATTTTGCAGTCAGCACCAAGGCCAAATTTTTGAACAACATGGTCTTTCGTCCAACAGATGTTCCTAATTCATTTGCCATGAAATGACTCGGAATTCGTCACAAGCAGAGGTTGCAAAGGCTGCTGCGTCATCAAGTGAAATATGGTGAGCCTCATGATAGCTAAACATCAAATATCCAGCCACAAATAAGAAAGTCAATTTCAAAAACGGCCATGAGAAGGCTGCGGCCTGATCAAAAAGAAGCAGTGAGAGAGCATCTCGAAGGAACTTGGGGTTCTCTGGCAGCGTTTCGAGGCAAGACTGAAGTGAGTTTCCAGCGAGCCTATTTCGCCAGTCTCCGAGAAGTGGACGTGAGCGTAAGATATTGAGCTATGAGTGCTGTATATATTAGGGCTACATGACCATATCTGTAGGGCATATAAGCAACATACAGAGCATATCTGTAAGCTCAGGCATGAAAGAGAGGCCACGCAACTTTCTTAGAAGACTTGCCTGCTTAGTCTAGATGCTGCACAAAATTTTGCGAAACCTTGAGGGTGAAATTTTAGATTGATCAAATCTTTGTCGTTTTTTGCATTGAGTTCTGAGAGACGAATGAATCAATACGGAAGTATGTTGTTGAAACATTCCCAAAAATCCATGAAAGTTTATGATAATTTGAACTTTCAGCAAATACAGAAATAAAAAATGAGGCAGGCATTCTTGACAGTGCTTGAACGAATTAAGAATAGAAAGAAATCTAAAACTAAATTTTGAATGTATGCGAATACCTTTTGCAAAATTCATCTTCTTTTTGCCTATTGAAAATATAAAGGAACTACACTTTGTATTTACTTCGTCTAAAACTTTTAAGGGAGGAAAAACGTGCACAAGACCAACGCGAACCACAGATTTTGTACCACGTGTACACTGTACAATGCCATATTTCATCGCAGATGTGAGAGAACTGTAGATCTACGAGAGACGCTATGTAGGGCCGGAAGCACTTATGGCGTGACATTTTTTGCAACAAAGTACTGCAAAGACTTTGAAAACCTCTGTTGTACATTGTATCTATCTCATGAGTAAACCATACTGAAATGTATTCATGCATGACACAAAAAAGAAAATTTCCTGATGTTCTTAACAGGTAATAACCATTGCATGGGAATATAAATTGAACAAAATCCTTTCCACACACTGCCTGCGCAACATTAATTTTGCATAACTTTGATAGCTTCAGGCACAATATCAAGTCTACACATTTTCTTTAAAGTTAATACCCGCTAGCTTAATTCATATTTGACATAAATAAGAAAAATCTCGCCCGGCTATTTGCAAAAATTACAAAACTACAGTGCAAAAAGATGGCATCATTTGAAGAGCATCATTATTCTAAAATAACGGATGCACGCCGAGGTCCTACAGGGTAGTACAATCTATGGTTCACCTCTATAATTTACTGACTAAGAATTGGACACGCAAAATGTAATGAATAAGTTTCGTAAATCTACAAACCAAATTTTTACGATAATAGCAAGAGATCTTTGACAAGTTAAGGTCCGTTATTGCCTTATTTCATGACGCACCGTAATGCTGCCGAAGCCTTCAGTGAGTTGATAACGCTTTTAAGCGTATAGATTTTTGTGGCATGGTTAAGTAACATGCATTTAAACGGCTCTAAATCGGTGCGGCAGCAAATTCGTCTTCGAGCAATGAAGGTATCAGCATTAAACAACTCGATGCAGCGAAGAATATGTGATATCTTAGATTTGAACCGATAAATTTTTCGTCTGAAACCATAAGCCGAGCCACTATCGTATTCGATATGTCCATGCACGAAACTATTTTTTTCCGGATTGTTTTGAAACGTGGGAAGAGTATCGATACAACATTGCAATGAATTGTTCATTATCTACATCAATATTTTTAGCCACATTTTCTACATCGCTGAAATAATTTACCTATATAGAAGTTTTGTAAGATCAGTGAACTACGCAAGACAAACATATATCCTGCTTCTTTCTTCATTGTTTTATTTCTGTACGAGGCAAGAAACTATGTACACTGGTATCGTTAAAATGATGCACACAGGTTCATTCGAATTAAATCTATCATTAGAAACAATTTCAAAGAATTCTAACGGCTCGATGGAACCTAATAGGAAAGGTATTTGTTGAAGATTCAAATACGTGATTAAGCTAATGCTGACAAACGAAGAGTCGAAGTTTCTAGTATATAGCCCTTAAATAAAAGTATTTCCATGCAGAAAAATTGAATTCTGAACTCGGGCCAGTAAGATGCAAGGTAAACAGGCCTTCAAGGAGCTAAAAATTAGCCATAACTCAAGAGACGAGGTCCCACGATGAGATAAGGGAAAAGGCCGGCACTCCAGAGACCACAGGAGCGTATTCCGAAGGAGAGACGCAAGACTCCCAAGAGCATTACACTGTAACGTATCGCAACACCGTCGGCGTGCGAATACTTTACATGCAGGAGTGCATTAAGGCATTAACAGATATATTCACCGAAGCTTATTTTTACGGACTTCAACTGCATGGTGTTGCAGGGGTACACATAAACGCGCTCTAGGCGATGCCACGAGGAGCAGAGCAGTCCGCGAGCCATACAGTATCTGTGCAACTGTGACGCGCCCTCTAGGGCCTGGTGCAGGGAGCTCGTGATTCAAGCCACTCGACGTTATTCCTTTATTAGCGA